>JANTNT010179507.1:0-18434 GCA_024752375.1 Entacmaea quadricolor
ATAAATTAGAGGACATACAACGGTAATATATTTAATTCAGTGATTTAAATTATTGATCGGCGTTTGACCTTTGAACACGAAATCCATGTCTCTTATAGCTCATGATGACAGTCGATATTTGTCAATGATCGATAAAAAGTCACAAAGAATCGAGTCATCGATTAATCATCAATTTCCAATATTAATCGATTGATTGTCATCGATTGATATCGATTGTCATCGATTGGTATTGATTATCGAAATTATCGATTAAGTAGGCCGGGAACTCAATCATTCGATTGGATTCAATTGAGTTCGATTGAATTCGATTTTAAATTGGAATAACGTCTTTGTGTCTAAAACAACCCAACACATCATTATTGACTTACCTAACGTATTAGTTGACCATAAAACAGCCTGTTTGTAGTTGAAAATCAACCAAAAACCAGCAATTTCTAAAACAAAGACTTGCTTAACTAAGACAATAAAACACGTTTGTTTACGATGGATATTTGGACGAGGGAGAATGATACCCAACTAACAGCATCAAAGCGAGGCTAACCACAGGAACCCCATTTATTGTTTATGCAGCTCGTGGTTTGTCTTCTGGTTGTTTTGGAAATTGCTTGTTTTTGGTTGATTTTCAAGTACAGACAGACTGTTTTATGGCCAACTGATACGTTAGGTAAGTCAGTAATGATTTGTTGGGTTGTTTTATGGGTACTTATTCCTGTGATCGCTAATATCAACAAAGTTTGTAGCTTCAAAGTCCTCGTGATTCGACTTGTGGTTCGAGTTGACAATTCTTTACATTTTTAAGCTTAAGCTTACTTATTGTAAAGAGGAATTGCTTTATAAAAAAAGTCATAGGATAATAAGGCTAAATGCTATACACATGCTTTCTATAATAAAATAACCCACCATAATGCACCTATCACTGTAAGTCACGTGGAGGGTGAGAAAAAAAACCCTTAAAATTCAAATGCCTCAGGGTAGGGAGTCAGTTCTCAATCAAATAAAGCTAAAAGTATAAGCCACTAGAAAAAAAATGTCAATCGCTTGAATCTGTGATCAAATTCCCGACACAGGAGCACATTTTTGCTATCAGATAGAAAGACGGACAGACAAATCAAATCCCCACCCTTTGCCCAAAAACCCCCTCCCAACAAGACTTACAATGTTACACATTGACATCCTTGCAGATAGCAGTAATAAAGCATATCTTTAGCTGTTTCTCCAAAAGGTCATTGCAAAAGTTGATCCTCTAAGCAAGTATTTTATACTCCTTATTTCTAGAGCTTCTTTTATACATCCTTATTAATTTTCTAGAGTTTCTTTTACATAATATACAGTGCATCTGACATGGTGCAGCAAAAAAAGGAAATTGTGCAGAATTTCAGTCAAATTTTTGCGTCAAAGATTACCGATGATACAACAAATTATGCAATTTTTTATCATCTGTTTTTATATTTTGAGGTGTTTTATGGGTAAAATCATTCTATTTACATTTTCAAGGCACTAGGGTGTTTTTAATTTATACAAAACATGAAAAGAAAACACAAAAAAACAGATTTTGATTAATGTTCTTGTTTTTTTATTTATTTATTTTTTATTTTTTTAGTTTTTAGTTTGATATTTTAAGATTTACATAATTACATTTTGTTGGTTTACTTAATCTTTTATATTTAAATTTGAAAAATATATAAATATTCATTATTCATTTGTAAAGTTCTACAACAGACCTTTTGGACTTCTGACTTCTCTTGCTGGAGTAGATGTAGCACTCTTTTACTGGTTCATTAAAAAATATCCATTTTCTTTTCAAAAATCTCAGAAAACTTAATAAAAAATTAAATGGTGATGTATATGTTGCAGTTTTAATTTGAATTTCAGTTGATTTTTAAATTTCACCTAGATAATTTTTGTCTCATAATTCATCTAGAGTGAAATTAATTTCAAACTACTTTATTTTTGAGTATCCAAGATTCTTAAAAGGGATTCTATTTGGGGGAGTAATTAAAAAACAGGGGTTGAATTTTTGAGGGGGTATGTAAAAAAACTAAAGAAATTTTCACCCTCCCCTCCCTGCATTCAACTCTCTTCTCTTCGTTCCACTCTTCTTTTTTTCCCTTCCCTTCATTCTACTCTCTTCTTTTTTTTCCTCTCTTTTATCTTATCTGTCTGTCTGTCTTATTGATTTATTATCTAATTAACGTTTTTTTAAATTTTTTTTCTTACCTGACCTAGACTTGAACTCCTGACCTCTCGCTTGCCAACATAAGAACTTAACCACTTGACTACCAAAGATTGCAATGTCAGCAATGGATTGATTTTGTATTTTTTCATGAGTTCAATTATATTACGTCATCATATCATTTATTATTCGTGCATGCGCACTAGTACGAAATATGGACTTGTCATTTTCAAGGCTGAATGCTGCTGATTTTCTTTTGAAATTAGAAATATTCTGCCAAAATCTTGTTGTGAAAAGGTTTAACCTAAAGCTTCCCCTTAGTGTGGGATAGCAATGTTACTATATTAATGTAAGATTTATGATGTATATAAAGCATAGTTAGCCAGTGATGATCAATAAGTATTAGATTAAAAATTTACTGCTACATGTATTCCGGCATACTATTATACAATTAATCTCAATTAATAGCCTTTTTATTGTGCAATTCTATGATTTTACCTATCTCTTGTAAGGTAACAGCCTTCTTATTCTACAATTTTTCTGATTCTATGATTTTATATTATTATCTCTTGGAAAGGCACGAGCCTTTCTATTTATGACTTCCAATTCTTCCAATTCTATGATTTTACAATTCTGATATACCGATCTTATGATTTGACACATAATCTCTTGTGAGATCTTTTCAGAACAAGAAATAATATGAATCATAATCAGGTCTACCAAGATCTTTTAAAATTGTAAAATCAGAGGTTTGTGGTTATGCGATTATACGATTTATCCACTGCAGCACTCTTCTGGAGATGTAGATAGGCAGCAAGAAATGGTAAAATTTTATAGGTGACAGGAAATATGTTATTCCTTAGCGACAAAAAGTGAACGATATATTTGAGAGAACTATAGTGAAAATTCACAAGATATGAAAAAACTTTTGTGGCATTAAAATTTGATAAGGTAACAAAATATGTACTCTACAAAATCTCAAATAAACACCTTTAAACTCTTCAAACTAATTATTCAAAGCCTCTTAACTAAAAGCAGCCACATTAATAAATCAGCACATCAGTTTTTATTTGTACTATTTATTGTCATGTCATTTGTTAAATGAGAGACAATGATAACTCATGGTAGTTGAAACTTGGGGGAGCACAGGTGGTGTAGCGGTATGAGCGCTTGCCTCTCACCACTATGGTTCTGGGTTCGATTCCTGGACTCGGCATCATATGTGAGTTGAGTTTGTTGGTTCTCTCCTGTGCTTCGAGGGTTTTTCTCTGGGTTTTCAGGTTTTCCTCCCTCCACAAAAACCAACCCTGATTCGATCTAGGCTGTGCTCCGTGGCCAGACATGAGTTGTATGGCGGCAGCCAGAGGAGCCTTTGTATGCCTTTGACTCGGCCACGTTGAGCTGCGTCCCCTGCAATTCAGCTACTAAGCTGCAAGTGGGGATGATTAGCCATTCCAAATTTTTTCTAGAATGTCTTTCCCTTAACCTTAACCTAACCCCAAGGTACTATAAATATATGGTTATCCCAGCCTGATATTCATCCTAAGCTTAACCCCAGAGTACTGTACATGTAAATGTATGGCCATCTCTGATATTCACCCTAAACCTAACCCCAAGGTGCTATAAATGTATGGCAATCCCTGATATTCACCCTAAACCTAACCCCAAGGTACTATAAATATATGGCAATCTCTGATATTCACCCTAAACCTAACCCCAAGGTACTATAAATATATGGCAATCTCTGATATTCACCCTAAACTTAATCCCAAGGTACTATTTAACAATTAGATCTTCAGGAGGAATGGAATGAGTCATTAGCCCATGGGGCTGTAGGCCGAGTGGGATATTTGAATGGTAGTCCATGAGGCCAAGAGGTCTAATTGTTTTAGTATAAACCTACTAATCGGTCAAGTAAATAGATATAAACAGTTTTAAATGAGTTAAAATCATTTATTTTTTTCAAAAACTGGCACTTTTGGTTACTAGTAGGCTATCACAAATTAGTCCTCTAGTAGAGTAGCCAATCAGAATGCAGGATTGGTGATAGACCATTTGTAGGTTTATACTAATAATACATAGCCTTCCCTGATGTTCACCCTGAACCTAAACCCAAGAAATTTTAACCGGTAAATCTACCAGTAATTCAACGAGCTGGAATATAAACAGTTAGAAGAACCCATTTAAATTGAACTAGCTAGAAAAATAAACTAGTTATAAATTATTAAACTAGTTTTACATTCTTAAGATAAACTACAGCTTTAGATGAAATTTAAAATTAAGTTCTTTCTTGTTGAAGTTCTTGCAAAATGTGTTTAAAAATATACTTATTTGTACAGATTTTGTGATTTGTTTACTCTACGTATGTCATTACAATAGTTTAGAAGGACAGAAAAAGCATGTCTCCTCTTCATATGTTGGTAATGCTGATTGGATCATTATTCAAAGAGTGGATTTTTATCATTTAAACCAATAGAAAATCACGTTAGAGCAAAACTAGCTCCAATTCCTTTGCTCTACTTTGCGAGTGACTCCTTGTAGATAATGAAGACATCATTCGAGTCTGGCTTGTTGTTTTTGTGAAGTTTTCAATGGTTTATTTGCATCAAACTGGTTTGTATCTTCATATTTGCTGGAAGCCATCAGGCCAGCAGCGAAGCTAATCTTGCAGGTTAGATGTGGTAAATTGGGATTCCTGTGTTCTGTATGCCATGAAAAATCTCGATTTGTGGCAATTTTTGTTAATCAATCAATAGATCACTCACTGGAGAGGTGAGCACTTGTTTCCATAGCCCAAAGTGCCCTTGATCGAGAGAGGGTTGGAACAGCTTAGGGCTAGGGGTAGGAGTAGGTTTAAGACTGAAAATGGCACTTTTGGCTATGGAAACAAGTACTTACCCACTGGAGATGATTTGCGGAGCATGCAGTTCTTGGTTTCAGTGGGATTTCTTATAAATTTGTGCATGCCTGCGTTGAAAGAACGTTAACCTGATGTCAGCCTGATTTTCGGTCACCGAGTCTTCAACTAATTCAAACACAAGTGAGATAGGGTAAGTTTATAGTTCTTTTTCGTATGTTAATCATGCCAAATGCAGACTTATTTATTACTGGGAGCATTCATCAAGGTCACGAACAAAATGTGTCGTAGTAGGTAATTTTTTCACCGTGGGTAGGATATAAGAAACTGACGTTTCGGACGTTAGTCCTTCGTCGGAGTCAATCAAACCAAGGTCACGAACAGTTTGGTGATATTTCGGAGGGTTGTCCAATACTCTAACAAATTTATGCATAGCATTGTATTGTATTATATCGCCATAACAATAGATTAACAATACAATCCAATTGAGAACGACGCAATACAATAGAATAAATTACAATGCTATGCATAAATTTGTGGGAGTATCGGACAAGTTAGATATTTCGAGGGGAAGGCAATGTTCTTTTATGAGTTTTTCAGCGCTGTTGTGTGACTCAAAGTTTGCCGATCAAATGCTGGACTACTGCCACGGTCGATCATATCCTTGTCGAAGGAGACCGTATGCTCTTGAGAGACAAACCATCCCAGACACAGGGACCTTGTCGCTGATCTTCCTGCCTGATACAGCTCGCTGGTCTTCACCCATTGAGGCAAATAAATCGCCGATTGAGGCAAACAAAACCAATCAATTGCCCATTGAGGCACAAAACAATAACCGATCGCCCATTGAGGCACTAAATAATAACCAATCACCCATTAGGGTGACAAATACTGATCTAACCATTGTGGTAGAGCCCATTGAGGCACAAATGCAAACAAACAATCCATTGTATTGATAAAATACGAGGAATTTTACCAGGGAAGAGTCACGCGTGACAAGCACGAAAACGAGGCTTCATACTTAAATCTACATTCGGTTTTGATGAGTGCTTTCAGTGACAATAATTATGCATTTATAATATTAGTAGGCTATATTATAGCTTTAATAAAGACTGTAGATTGTATATATGTCTTTGATTCACATGCACACAACCGTTTTGGTATGCCTGATCCAGATGGCACTGCTGTTCTTATGAAATGTGGTAATCTCTTTGAACTACAGGAATATTTATGCTCTCTTTCACTACAATTGAATAGTGAATTATTTGAAATTTCACATTCATAGCATTAAACCTAGAAAATTTTGTAGAAAATTTTGAGAAAAACAAATCAAAAGAGTCTAAAACACAAAGACAGAATAGGCTTCAAAAAGCCAGAAAATATAAGAAGAGAAAATTAGCAGAAGAAACTGAAACTGAAAAACAAATTAGTTAGAGAAAAATAATGCCTGTTATATAAGACGTGTTTCACAAGAAACTGAAGCTGAAAGACAAATCAGGTTAGAGAAAAATAATGCCTGTCAAAAATAATGCCTGTTATCACTGAAGCTACACAGCTCATCATTTACTGTTGTTCCTGTAAGTCTAAATGGCTCTCGCAGAGTAAACACAAATTCATCTGTTGACAATGGTGATACTAGCTGTACAAACAACTCAATCTTAGATGTTTATGCTAACCGACAGCGGTATGACAGCTCACCTGAGATAATGAACCTCAATTTTGTGCAGTTTGCTACAAAATATAAAGTTGCCAATGCCAAGCTAACAGAGTTACCAGAAAATGTTATTCCTCGCATCTTTCCAACTTACTCCCCCAATCCTAAAGGGCAAAACTTTCCTCTTTACTGCAAGTATCAGCCTTCAAGTTATAAACCTTGGCGACTAACCCAAAGTAATGCATGGGATGACCAAGAGCCATCTGATGATACATTCATTACTCACTGGCAATATTTCTTGCAAACACCTTATGCAGAAGATAATGTTTGAAACTGGTATGATAAACTTCAGACAGTAATTCAGAGTCAGGAAGAACCTGAGACTCAACCTGATGAACAAGACAATACAACTCGTGAAGAATGGATGATCATATTTGGCCTCAATACTCCATTTGAAAGTTCTGAACGTACAGAAGCAGCTCATGATTGGCATGAAGATAGAGCCAGATACAGTGAACAGCAAATTGGCAAAATGCCTACCTGGATTAAAACCAGGAGAGAAGAAGCCAGCAACACTACGCAACAAGACTTTGATGTTGTAGATTTCAATAACTTCAGTGAAATGCAACAACTTGCATATGATATTGTAAAGAGACACTCTGAAGACATGTCTTCTGATAAAGAACCACTGTGTCTTATTATAACAGGGGTAGCTGATACAGGTAAAATCTACCTTATTAATGCCATTCATATGATGATGATGATGATAACTTTATTTATACACACTTGCCCGTCAACAAAAGCTGGTTTCCACAAAGGGCGTGCGGATTTACATGATTTAAAAAGACGAGAATAAAAGTAAACTAATGATAATATATAAAAACTATTGTTAATTTGTAATATAAAATATAAATTATTTAAACTATATTAAACTTCTAATTAAACTCTAAACTATTAATACTAAAAGTAAGTTTTATAAATTGGGATCGGCATTTTTGGCTTGAAACGAGGCCTTGGAATTACTATTTCTCAAACACTCTGGAAGAGAGTTCCACAGTTTAGCCCCGCTATATGAAAAGGCCTTTTTACCATTCTCAGTTTTAGGAAGAGGAGGCAACTGAAGTGAGGTACTGGAACCCCTTAAATTATAGTTTGTATTATCTTGTTTTGGAGTAAAAAGATCTGCAAGGCATTTAGGGCCCATTCCATTTAATATGCTAAATTTATGTTTAGCCTTCGTTTTGGCTCGCTGATTTTCAAGAGTTTCTCATCCTAGAGCTTTTAAAGCCTCCTGATGGGGAACATCACTACTCATAAATGTGATTATCCTTGCAGATCTGTTTTGTAACTTCTGTGGGCGTTTAGAGAGACCTTCGCCAAGGGTATCCCATACCTCGCAGCAGTAATTAAAGTGTGGTTGAACTATTGCATTATAGATGGATGTCAAGGTTTCTCTTATTCTTCTGATGACTGCAATACCAGACGTAATTTTTTGGCTATGTTATCAACATGTTTGTCCCACAACAGAAATTGATCAACTTCGACTCCAAGCACCCTAGTATGCGATACTTGATTGATAGACTTTTGACCAATCTCTATCCTAGGCTGAACAGGCTGAATTCTTATATTATAGCGTGAGCCAATCAGAAGAAATTCAGACTTAATTTGTTTGCTAATAGCCAATTATTTACTCGTTCAAGGTCACCATTCATATCCCTCTCAACTTCGTCAATAGTTTTACCAGAAATTGTAAGATCGGTGTCATCAGCAAATAAACAAGATGTAGATTTCATTAGACATTTTGGTAAATCGTTTATGTATAAGAGAAAGAAGAGAGGACCAAGAATACAACTGTGAGGAATTCCACAGCTTACATACCTTCTGAAGATAGTACACCATTAAGCTGACATCTCTGTTTGCGACCTGATAAGTAAAATTTAATAAGGCATAAGGCGTTCCCACGTATACCATACATTTCCATTTTGCGCAATAGAATTTGGTGGTTAACCGTATCAAACGCCTTTTTTAAGGCAAGAAAAACCACCAAGCTATACAACTTACGGTCCATATTGAGATACCAGCTATTAGTACTATTCAGTAGAGCCGAAGCGATAGAGTGCTGCTTTCGAAGCCCAAATTGGCATTCACAAAGAATATAATTTTTCAAGAGATATTCGTAAATTTGATCGTAAATAATTCTTTCCATTAAATTACTTATTATTAGCAAAATTGAAATTGGTCTATAATTAATTATCAACTACATTAAGAGGACCCTTCTTAAAAAAAGGTAAGACCTTTGCAACTTTCCATTCATCGGGAAACAAACCAGAAATAATGATAGTATTTATAATAAATGAAAGCGACGGAGAGATGGCCGATGCTGCTGCTTTCAGTATTTTAGCAGAATTTTTGTCAATGCCAGTGGCTTTAGATACCGAAAGTAGTTCTATAAGTTTCAAAACCTTAGAGTTTGTGACTATACTAAAGACAGACAACTTGGAAGAAGATGGCTTAACAAAACTTTCAAAGGAAACAGCAGAGTTTGTCATAGTGTTGGCTAGCGTAGGCCCAATATCTATGAAATGTTTGTTGAAAACTTCAGCCAATTCTTCCGGAGAGTTTACCCTAAGATTGTTTTCAATTCGTTTATCACAACATTATTTTTGGTTCTACCAAGAAGATTGATGATTGTTCTCCAAGCATCTTTTGGGTTGTCATTTTGGAACGCAATTTTTTCCCGATATAATTTGCTTTCGCCTCACGCATACCGGCCAATGTTAACCTTATTGCGAAGAGACATAATTTTACCAGTCTTCATCAGTACTGGTTATCATTGCTTTGCGTTTTATTTTATCTCTGGAGTGCATCATTTCTTTTATCTCCCTAGTCAACCATGGAAAATTGAAAGATCTTGATCTTTTAATTTGAGTAGGAGCATGTTTATTTACTATTTCGAGAAACATTTCTTTCCAACGTAACCACATTGAATTCGAATCATTTTCCAAAAGAACCAGTTCCCAGGGCTGACAAAGAAGATCTGCAATAAAATGCTGCTCATAGAATCGTTTCATATTTCTGAATTCAACAAATCTTGTGTTAGCCCTGCTTTTGGTAACAGGATTGATTTTACGATTTGTATAGATTAGACCATGGTCGCTAATTCCCATATGAATAACCCTCGATAATGCAATTATATCAATAGAATTAGTGATATGGTCAGTTAGAGAACTAGATCTTTTTGTTATACGAGTAGGCTCTTCTATTGTTAGGCACAATTGATACATCTCAAAAATTGACTTCAGACTTTTGGTTGGCAAATCAGGAATTTGCTTTAACATATTGCAATTGAGATCACCTAAGATATGTAACTCTTTGTTCTCATTATCGATTTCTTTTATGATGCTCTCAAAATGAATAAAGAATTCGTCTGAACAGTTAAGAGGTCTATAAACAGATGCAACAATAAATGGCCTGCTGTTAGGTTTAATGATTTCCAGGCAGACACATTCCAGATCATTTGGAACTAACACATTTCGAATTTGATAATTAACTGAATTTCGTAGAAAAATACACACCCCTCCCCCATTTCTGGATCTGTCTTTTCTAATTAAGTCATATCCACTGATACTAACCTCTCCATCAGATATGGAAGAGTCAAGCCTGGTTTCATTAAACGCAATTAAGTCAAAAGACTTTAAAAAATTAGATATGCGTACCTCCTCCATGTGTTTAGGTAGACTAACAATATTGAGCAAAGCCATTTTAAAGCCCCTAATATTAGAAACTGAGTTACTTGAAAGACCAAAATTGCCACACAATATCAGTTTAGATGTTTAGCAAAATTTTCCATCAATTGGCTAGATCCTTTGCAATTTAGATGAAGTCCTCGACGATTTAGACATGATGTCTTAATATCTGTGTGGTCTAAGGAAGGCCATCCCTTAGATTTACAAAGCGCTCTTAATCTCTTATTGGCCTCTTTGATGTTATTGTTGAACTGAGGTCTATCTGACCGAACTAATATAGACGAAATTGAGACATTTGTGGATGGTGAGATTTGATTAATTTGAAAACCTACATTAACAATACCTTCTGCCACTTTAAGCGGATCTTCGTCACTTATATTGTTAGTTCCCACATGAAGAATAACTTCTTTTGGTTTCCTGCGTAATAAAGGTTAATAATGGTTAATAATGTAGTCAACCATGTCTTCCACTCTTGCACCACTGAAGCTCTTCACAGACACATGTCGGTTATTTGACGATAAATTCCAGCCTTGGACATGTTGGATAATAGAATCTCCAGCAATGTAAACCATATCTTGATTGTTTCTGTTACTATTATTTTCAAATGAAACATTTGATTTGCTAGTATCTTCCTGTGTTTGACTGGATTGCGGTTGGGATTCAGCTGGAAATATATAAGATGTTTTAGAGCCCCTCTTTTTCTTTTTCTTTTTGTGTTTAGTAGAAGATTCATGCTGGACTTGGGTTGTACTTAATTGCAGCGGTTGGTCTATGGTTCCAGCTATCTGATTGTGATTTAGTTGATGATGGCGTTTGTAATCCTTTGTTGCTGTTGTTGTTGCTGGTTTAGTTGATGATGGAGTTCAATGTTATTGTTTTCGAGTCGGGAATTTGATACGGGTTCTCGAAGGTCTAAAGTCGTTGAATCCTTTTGTAATAATTTTTGTTGTTGATGCTTCAACTTGTGATGCTGTCTGTAGTCTTCTAGCTGAGAACTGCATGATTGTGTTTGATCTGCTGCCTCGGTCTGCTGTAATTCAACCAGCGGAAGATTTGAAGTAATGTTTTCACTATCCTTTCGCATTACTGAGCGATTTCCATTCAATAGACTAATGGTTGTTATTAAATAGATATTTGCATTTTTAGTTCTTTGTAATTCCTGCTCAACTTCATTGAGTTTTCCCTTTAGCGATTCATTTTCACGCTTTAGCGCCTCGTAATCAGGTGAAGTGTTTACTTTTGGACAATCAGCTTGGAATTGCCGCTCTAAAGACGTCAACTTTGAATAAATTAAATATATATGTTCTCGAAGTTTGATTATATTGAGAAGTAGATGCACAGTAACTGCACAACAGGTAAAGCCTCTTATAATATCAGAGGTATTACAGTTCATTCCCTCTTGAAGTTACCACTTGGACCAAGAGGTAACAATGATCTTAAAGGTGAATCCTTGAGTAGACTGCAACAGAGCCTCAATGGTATTGACTACATTATAATAGATAAGTATTCCATCCTTGGCCAAACTACTTTTGGCTGGATTGATATACGCTGCAAATTAACAAGCAACTGGTAAATATGACCAAATTTTTTGGGGAAATCTTTCATTTTGCTTGGTGATCCAGGCCAGTTGCCACCTGTAACAGATAAACCACTTTATCATGCAAAACCATCAAATGTTATTGGTGAAAAGGCTATCAGACATACAGGATGTTTAACAAAGTGGTTATACTGACAGTTAATCAAAGAGTCCAAGGTGTTAGTACTGAACAAGAGCAATTCAGGAGCTTGCTGTAATGACCAGGTGGGATCTTACAACCACGACCAACTTACGCAGGAACCTGTTGCCTGCATCAATGCACTTCATTTTTCAGCTGCATTAAAAAATGCCTGCTGATGACATGTCAGGACTAGAATCAATGGTATCCTTTGCAAAGGGTGCTAGGGTGATGCTCACGATGAATCTGTGGCCAGGTGTTGGCCTCTCTTTAATGGAGCTACAGGTACAATCACTGATATCAACTATCAAGTCAATCATCAGCCACCAGACTTGCCTGTTGCTGTTATTGTCCATTTTGATGACTGCAGAGGTCCATCCATAAGCAGCACATTACCATCATGTGTTCCAATATGTCCAGTGACTGTCTCAGCCCAGTTGCCCGAAGGTGTCCATGAGAGGCAATAATTGCCTCTTAGACTGGCATATGCTTTTACCATAGACAAGAGCCAAGGTCTAACACTATCTAAAGCATGGATAGATATTGGTAAATCAGAGAAAACATCTGATGTCTCATATGTTGCTATAAGCAGGGTCAAAACATTGTCATCTTGTGTTATTGAACCCATGACTTATAAAAGACTTGCAAGCATTAAATAACCACCAACCTTAAAATACAGATTTCCTGAAGAAGCAAGGTTAGATCAGTATTTAAGGTGTAATTGTCACTTGGAAATGTATTAAAGATATTATGTTTGCATTATTAAGTGTGAATGACTCGGAAAAAATCCGAAGCCTCCAGGCTGGGAAATGAACCCACGACCTCCTGCTTCTAGTCAGACGCTCTAACCATGCACTGAGCTACTGGGGAATTCCAGTGGCGAACGAGGTCCAGATCGTATTTATGATGGTATTTTAGCACTGGTCACTTAGGACGAACGATACACGAACGACACCTAAGCGGATTAAATTCATTCAATGAATTTCTATTTGATATGTAAGTATTTAAGGTGTAATTGTCACTTGGAAATGTATTAAAGATATTATGTTTGCATCATCAAGTAAGAATGACTCGGACTTTTTCCGAGTCATTCACATTTGATAATGCAAACATAGTATTTTTAAGGTTAGATCAGTTAGCACAAGCAACATGCAGATTTGATCAGGCATAAACACTTACAATAGTGCACTCACTACCAAGGCTTGTATTTACATCCTAAATCACCTGTCTCTGGTCTTCATGTCAGAATGGTTTCTATTCAATATACACTATATCTAAATAAAAGTATTCGCTTGCACAGGATAAACATAATTAGGTAAGGTATAGCGATATTCACTGTTAACAAAACATTACATCACATTTTATTGTGATGTTAATTTGTCAACCACTACTACAATAAATCTTGTCAAGCTGCTTTGTTCCATCAGCCAATCAATCTCTGGTTGGCAATATCAATAATAATAGCTTACGTCAGTATAAATATCACTTTAGTTCTTTTTAGTTAAATTTATCATAATATTACCTCTTCTATCTAATTATTTGTTCTACACTACTTTTTCTTTCCTTCTCCCTTTTCTATATTTAAGCCTATTGTTTCTCATTCATTTACATTATAATTGAAATTTTCTTTTTTATTTTCTCTACTTATATACTTTTTTGGGATCCAGCCAGTTCGCAAGATGCATCGTGCTGACGAGGCCCAATATAGGCCGAAACAGTTGTCCACGGTTTCTAGTCGAACTGGCTTACTATCTTATAGGGTCAGAAGTTGTCAAAGGCCTCAGTGCAGTCTTCAGCCTTTAACCCAAATTTTCGTAACATACAACATCGGATCACTCGGGTTTCTTGTAAAAAGCCCGGCACACTTCAGTTGAAACCCACTTAATCTGTTCGACATGACAAGTAAGGCTCTGAAACGCTCCACCCGCTTCCCCGCAGCGATATTCCTCAGCACACTATCACTCGCTACTGGCTACTGGCTACTGGCAATGTGTGCGGGGTTCCCGGAGAAAATATATCCCTAAGTAATAACCTAAATTGGCTTCCTTTTTGCAAAACTATTGCTTATTAGGAAAGGTAGGTTTTGAACTGGGGGGAGGGGCTGGAAAATTCGGTTTAATTTTTCAGAAAAAATCTTGACCCTCCCCTGCCATTTCAAAACTAAACTCATGACGCTCCCCTTGAAGTGAACACGAATAAACGTGACCCCCCTTTTATGGTTTTAATAGTTTTTAACAGCCACGAGTCGTTTGTGGAATAATTTTTCTCGGCAGAAGTACAAAACACGGAATTCAAAAAGATTTGTTCGAAAACCAGTAAGATAAAAACACAACTTCGCATTTTCCTAACAAAAAGGTTTTCACTATAACTATCCCCCTTCTGACTTCCAGCCGCAACTCAGTTTTGAAATTTTGTGCGACCGAAGCTTGCAAATTTTTGATACCTTATTTTTGGCCAATAATTGATACCTTTTTTCTGTGAACGAAGGAAGGCTTTTTATTTGTTCTCAAAAGAGATTATATTTGTTCGCAAAAGAGATTAGCGTAGCGAGCGAAACTCTTGAGTATAGAAGCATAGAAGTCAAAGGGGATGGCCCTCCCCTTGCTTTAAGCTTATTAAAAGATGTAACCCTCCTCTTGAATCTATAAATTTGACTAATTACCCTCCCCTTCCAATAAAAACGTACCTTCACTTATTTAAAGAAGCATGCTTGCCTATAAGCGTGTAAATTCGAACTATTTTACCCCTAGTTACATATTGATAAGGAATTCAGAAATTCACGATAGAGAAACTTGTTATTCAAATCTAAATTTGATATGTCCGAAGTACAAAAGAGTGAATGAAGGAGGGCGCACTTTTGCAGTCAAAACAATAGAATAATGGAACGCTATTAATACAAGCATAAGAAAGAAAGAAAGAGGCGGTAGCTAGTTTTAAGTATATTTATTCAAAACATATTTAAATGAAGGAAAAGCCACCAAGCGCCTTAACATGTTATTCTAAAGTAACGTTAAAATTTAAAATTTAAAATTTAGATATTTATAATATTTTATCCTAGCTTCTTAGTAATTTAGGAAGTTTAGGTAGCCACCCGGATAGCTCAGTTGGTTGGGCGCTAGTCTGTTGTGAGGAAGGTCGTGGTTCGATTCCCGGCCGGACCAACACTCAGGGTCTTAAAATAACTGAGGAGAAGGTGCTGTTTTTGTAATAATACCTGCAAATTGTTAGACTGTCAAGTCTTTTCGGATAAGATTTTTTCTGGGAACGATAATGGACAGTGGCACATGCGCAGTGCGTTTGACCGCCGTGTTGCTTGCAGCTACATGTAGCTAAACTTTTAACTCGTTCTTTTCTTTTGTTACTATTTAGCTGCTACAGTGCAAACTGATTGGTCACATTCCTGTTACAGTCAAAGGAAAATCACTCTAAACTTACTATAAGATTTATTTGTAACATTGGAAAACAAGCATATTTTGCTGCACATTAAAAATAGAAGTGTAAGCGAAGAATCATTGAGTGATGTTAGGTAACATTTGACGTCTCTCTACGACATTTGGCAATATTATGCAACATTAGGCGTTATTAGGTGACATTAGGCGACACTGGACCCAAGAGTAGCCTTACTTAGCACTCCACTTGTTTTTTTAAAGATTCCTCGGAAATCGTGCCAAAATCTTGGGCATACTGCAGAGCAGTAAAGTCTCGTGTTTGAAGTGGGAGACTGCATGAAGGTTCTCCACCTGATTTGTTAGCAACGTGCCAGGTCAATGTCATCAAGATAGACCTCGTTTATGTTCTTCACGTTATCTTGCAGTCGTTACATCCCTTGTTCGAGGAGCACCAACGATGCCTAAGTTTTGTTTGAGACTGTTCCTTCAGAACAATTTGTTGCTGCCGTTTCTCTTATGTTGTAGTGCTGCTAGATGAAACATTGCACACAGCATCTTGAAGAGATAATTGCACCGCGTCTATCGTTTGTACATCAATTCCAAAACTGTCATAAAGACATATCCGAGGTTGTGAAAAAAAGAACCCTGTGCCTCGAAACCCCCGAAACTAATTTGATTGCTCCAGCAGCTATGTCGGAAACAAAAATCGTGTTCTGCAAGGAACAGATTCCCTGGACTTGAGTAAAGGTGCAGTTTTCATCAGTTTCAACAGCAGTTTAGATGTGAACTAGAATATAAATATGAAAAACACGTTCGAAATGCTTAATAGTAGAAAAGAAGCCTGTCCAGAGAACCAATGTGCCCATGAAAACAAGTGCCCGGCCGGGAGATCGAACCCGAGCCAAAAACCCTTCAAAAATCCATGCTTCGAACAATGAAAATCTTTAGCGATTTTCCATCCTGAACTTTCCAGACTAAAGTTATAATATTTTAATCAATTTGTCTCATTTTAGATCCTTTATAATTTTTAGAAAATCTCTATGAAATTAGAGCTTGGGTTGTCTGTGGTTGGAGTTGAACGGAAAAGAAAACAACGATTATACATTTTCCCGCCAAAACTTTTTGTGGCAGACGCGTCTACACACTACAGTAAATCAGATGTTAGAATAAAAATGTAAACAACTTACAAAAATGGCGGAAGAATTATCGCCTTTTTTGGTGGAAAATGGTGCCACAAATGAACAAAGAACATTGACTTTGACTTATAAAGAGCTGATAAAGTGTTCTAAAGATAAAAAAGAGAAAAACCTCCTAAGATCTACACAATTTGCCGTACGAACGGATATGACAACCAATGGACACATGCTAAGCAGCAAGGGATTCGAAGGTAACATTATTTTTTCGTTATTTACTAAATTGATTTTTAGAAAATATCGATATTTTTGTTAATTAACTTTATTTACTCTAATACAGATATTTACCATTTTAAATAATCGGTTTCTGTTCAACGTCGTATATCAAAAATATATATTTCAGCTGCTCGATATAGTAACAGTAACTAGGGAGGTAGGACAATGAATGCGGGATCGTCGGGGGATTCTTTTATTAAACTTGAACTTGAACTTTATTTATTTACCCACGGTAGATCTCATCAGGATTTACATAACTTAAAACTACTATAACTATACTATAACTAATCTACTATAAATATATGGGCTAAAACTATAAACATATATAAACAATACTAAATATTATACCTGTTTTCCATGAGAGGCGTGCAGAACTACTATAATTATGTTTAAAAAATGGTTACAACAGCCCGCTTAAAGTTAAATTGAATTAGGGTTGGTGCTTGCCGTAACCCGATTGGAAGGCTGTTCCAAAGTGATAGAGAGATTGAGATAGAGAGATTGAGATTGAGATAGTTAGTGCGGGGCTGAAGAATAGCTAGTTTGCCCTCGGTGTCTCTTAAAGAATAACTGCTTGTGCTATAAGAAATGGGAGCTTTCAATTTAAAGCTCTTCTGATTGTCTGGAGTTTTTCTCATCAAAAATTGAAGCCGTTTGGAAACTTTTTTTCAAGCTCTTGCAAAAATCCGAGACCTGCTTTACGGTGTCTTAGTACCACGATAGCGTGATTTTTTCAGAATTTTAAACAGTTTTTACACTCTAATCCCTTCCCCACACGCGATGAATTTGTCATGATATTTGATACGAACTTAGTAAGAGTTTTAGCTACTTTATACATTTTCACGTGCAGAACGTGACGACTTGGTTCCGATTGGCTGTTAGACAAGAAACATTCCAGAAATATTTCTACTTAAGTGTTTACGGTTTTTTAACTTTGACTGTAACTCGTACACATCATAAATTTGAATATTTAAGTTGGTTATTTTAACGCTTGTGAAAGCTATTGTTATTCTTATGCTGATCAGAGATCGGTTGGCTGATGAATCAAAACAGCTTGGCAGGAGGTTTTAGGTAATAATGGTTGGTAAATAACTTCACTATAATTTATTGCGATCTAACGTTTAGAGACAGTGTATATCGCTATATATCTTCTGCAAGATCCTGGATATTTTTGTCTTTCAAATATATTATAGTTTTCTGCAAGATTGCCAGTAACATCGACTGTTGCGTGTACTTAGCCAGAGAGAAGGAAGCCTCGAAGAATAATTCACAAGTAAGTTTTGTCAGTTGATTGTTTGTAATCTCAAAAATTGCTTATTCGGTAGAGCGGTTCTCTCTTGGCCCAAATTGATGAACATTATCAATGTTTACATCACACAACTCTCACAACTCAAATATATTTTTTTAATGATGAGGGTTGAGTACCAGAAGAACTTGGAGAAAAACTCTCGTGCATAGCAAGCAAGAGAAACAACACATCAAACAAACTTA
>JANTNT010179618.1:0-29544 GCA_024752375.1 Entacmaea quadricolor
CACACCTTCTTGGAAAAGGGCCGTTTTTTTTTTTTGGGGGGGGGGGGGGGGGGGGCTGGTGGTTTTGAGGAACCAGTCTCTAAAATTTTGCCAGGCCCCCCTTTAAATCCAGATGTTTTACATCTGGCCCCCCTCTACATAAAAATATTTTTCTATGATGCCCCCCATAAAGGAAAGTGCTTTATTTTGGCATAAAAAGCAATGTTTTGAATGAAAAAAATGTTCTGAAATTCCAAAATCATTTTGCTTTTTTTATTTTTTGGATGGCCCCCTTTAAATGCCATATTTTTTTAGGTGGCCCCCTTAAATCCCACCATTCCCCTATGCCCATAAAAAATGAATGGTCCCTAAACATAAATATATGCGTAATATTCTACGAGATATACCCAAATTAGGTAGATACAGCTATTCAAATACTCCAAAAATTACTAAGAAATGTATGGAAGACAGGACAGCTTGTCTGTCAATACATTTCTTAGTAAATTTTATAGGTTTTGAATGGCTGTATCTTGTTCAATATTGATTGTATTAGCACAAAAATTTGGATTTTTTGTATTGCTAGGCAAGCTCTTTCTGATTATGTGGGTAAGGTGTATTAAAATGAAGGTTAGTAATAATTCGATCATGTTGGAATAAAAGCAGAAAAAGCTAGCATGAAAAGTATGGTAAACACCATCCAACATGGCTTCCAGAGTTGATTGAGAGCAGAATTATTGCCTGTCATACCATGTATTGTTTAGGGGCAGGGGAGGGGGAGGTTGGGAGGAGGACCTTAAAATGATTAAGTATGTCCAGCCACAAGGTTTGGCCTAGCTTGCATAATGGCATCACATGGTGTTCTTGGTGTTACTGTCTCCAAAAAGTTGCAGACATTGTCACTGAATTGTCTTACAAATATACAAAGTTCTCAATTGTTTCTTGACTTGATGTGACTTGATTTATGGCTGGTTTTATTTTCTTGTTATTGTTACAATAAAGTTTTTAACCCTCATTTGAAATAATCGCTTAAGTAATTCTTTGAAACAGAATAACAAAATCAATCATTTTGATAAACAGTACATTATATTATAAGTTCATCAACTGATGACCTTCACCAAAAAGGTCAATTGCACATCTCTGTTGCTGATTTTACATAATATTGAATGTCTTATATCATTGATGGTTTATGTTAATTAATTATTGCAGTTTTACAAAGGATGCATATCAGCATTTCATGAGCTCAGCCTATCCAATAGCACTCACAGTACTAGACTCACCTTACCTACATAATATGGATATGTTAAATAACTCTAGTGCCAGGCATGCCAAAGAAGAGGCACAAGAAAGAACCTTAGACACACCATGCCTTATTGAGAATAGTAATAATTTAAACTTAGATAAAAAGGTTTGTGGTCCAGAAGAACCATGTGGAAATTTCTGTCAACAAAATGTGAACGTTGAAAGCTGTACAAGAATAAACCAAGATGAGAATTATAAAAAACAATTAAATGTGGTATGTCACAATTCCTGCAAAGTTGTGAAACACACAACTGCATGTGTCTCTTGTGATAAAGTTATTAAGAAATCCAAGAAGTTACAAGAAGACGACAGCATTGATGATATTTTGAGTCAAAATTCTTACATGGACCATATAAATGATGATGTATCAGTACATTGGGAACTATCATTATTTGAATTAAATATGACAGCACGACGTCTTGTTCCTGATGTGGTGATTGGAAGAACATTCAAAATGAGAAATTCTGGCTCTCCAAGACTTTTATTGCATGAAGATAAGTTAGTCACAGAATTAAGGTCTTGATATGGTTCAAAATAAGATCAGTTTGTATTTTAGTTTATATTATCAGGTATCCATTGGAAGGAAAGAAACAAAAGAAAAAATGGGAACTGTTAGCTTGTAATTGAATTTCTTTACTTTTTCTGATTTGTTTTGTATTGTTTATCAAACATTTTTCTGACTAAAAATGATTGTTGAACATGTTTATTGCAATCACTCTATCCAATTCCTTAGTAAATTATCATTTATGCATAGAGTTCCTTTAATGTTGGTCTGCAGGATTGGATATCCAAGTGGGGAGTTATAAGTAATTCCAATGAAAAGACCTCAAATTCTTCAATGTAATCCATGCATGCCCATTAAGAAATGCTTCCATTATTCTTTAGTGGGAAGTATTGTTGAAAAATTCTGACTAGCATTCCCAATACACTATGCTTGACCCCTCACTACCACCTCCACCTCCCATGCCAGGAATTGATTGCAAACAGGTAGTAATAGAGATAACATTAAGCAATTATTGGATAGGCTGAATATGACATGAAGAATTATGCAGACTGAGGTGGCTGTTATCCACTGAAGCTGGAGGCTGAGGCAGATAACAGCCACTGCAGGTCTGCATAATTCTTCAAGTTATACAGTAGCTTAATCTAATAACTGTTTTATTATTTTTTCAAAATATATTTGTAACATAAATTAAATAAAATTAAGCTTGCTCTATTAATTGAACCGTTTCTACATATAGCGTTTATAAGTCTAAGTGCCAAAAGGGAAAAAATGGGCCGTGACATCAGAGTACAGCCGCAAAAATTGTAGGACAATTTGTGATGTCAGACTACTGCAAAAAAATTTGTAGGAAAAATGACATCTGGTCATGGAGAATTGACCGAGAGCCCTCAGCCAATGAGAAGCGAGTATATATTAAAAAAAAAAATAGAAAAAAAAGATTTTTTTACTGAACAGAACATTCCAGTTAGCAGATTGCATTTAGTTTCTGTAATCCATAAATTCAATACTGAAATTTAATGGTGAAAATCAGGCTTGCCATAACAGTTACCAGTTAACAATTAGACCCTGAGGACGAATGGACTTCAAGTCAAATGCCCATGAGGCCGTAGGCCGAATGGTCTATTTGAATCCTAGTCCATGAGGCCGAGAGGTCTAATTGTTTTAGTATAAACCTACTGATCGGTCAAATAAATGGATATTAACATTTTAAAATGAGTTAAAATCATTTATTTTCCTAAAAAACTGGGACTAGTAGGCTATCACAAATTAGTCCCCTAGTAGAGTAGCCAATCAGAAGGCAGGATTGGTGATAGACCGTTAGTAGGTTTTTACTAATTTGTGATAGCCTACTAGTAGCAAGAATTTCCAGTGTTGTGAAAAATAAATGATTTTAACTCTTTTAAAATTGTTTATATCCATTTGTTTGACCGAATAGTAGGTTTATACTAAAACAATTAGACTTCTCGGCCTCACGGACTACGATTCAAATAGCCCATGAGGCCGTACTCGTAGTCCATTCGTGCTCGAGGTCTGATTGTTAACTAGTCGTTACCTGTTTGTTGCCAGTCGTAGTGCTCTTAAGAAGATTTTGTTGATTCAGTAAATGCGGCAACTGGTCTGAATGTTTAGCCTAAACGGTAAAGACAAAACTATTAATGGACTTGTTTTGTTTGAACAAGTACTGGTGGGTTTGTTATTTAAGGTGGAGTATACATGGGATGTCCTTAGATGCCACAATAGATTATATGAGCGCGTATATAGAAGTTATATCCAGACAGACAGACAGAACAGACAGTGTTACAATACAGACCTTGGATTTCTCGAGCGCATTTTATTGGATAACGTTAAGGCCCTGTTTACGAAAGAAGACACAGACTGTCTCGCTATTTTGTTGCGTTAAAAATAAATTTACTGCGTTGCACGAAGGACGTTACACTAGTCAATGTTTCTGGCGTTAAACTTGTGTCCAAGAAAAATTATCTCGTAACTCTGAGTTGCACCAAGAAAAATCATGTTTTACTTTTCTCAACGACTGCTGCAACTGTTGCCTAGTTCAAATACCCACATAATATTGGCAATTTTACGCACGTGTCTTATTATGTTAAAGTCCACTTCTATCGCGAGGGGGAGCCGATGAAATGTTGCCTAAAATTCGAGTCGTTTTTCTCAAGCAAAAACAAATAAAGAGCGTCGCACTTAAATAAGCGCCGCATTCACTTGGTATTCACTGACCTTAACATCCTTGCTCGTATGATCTTCAATCTACACAGGGTAAAAAACAAAATATAATAAGATGATATTTACGTACATGCACTTGAAAAATAGCCTTCAGTGAGGATTCATGAGGATGAACCGGAGGAATTTCTCTGGGTGTTAAATAAAAAACTGCAACAACACTCAAAAGCAGAGTTAAAAAGTCTTGACCCCCCTCCCCTATGGCAGTGTTTTTTCCCCCAACACCCCCCTTTCAAAAGGGAAAACAATGATGACCCCACCCCCTTTTGCTACTGTGAAAATTTGGTAACCCTCCACTAGATTCTTTCGGCTCATCTCCGTTCTGAGAAATGAATCTCCCCTCAATGCAAGTAATTTACTGTGACATGGAATGTGAAAGACTCTACTCTAGTATGTAACAAAGGCAAGGAAACCAGGGCCTGTTGCATAAAGGTCTCATAAGAGCATTGACTTGCAATACACAATGCTTATTTTGAGCGATTGCCAAAGGAGCAGGAATGAATCAATTTTTTTCAAGAGGGGATTAAAGACAGAGTAGATACAAATTTTTGAAAGTGTTGCAAGAGATGGATGGTATATATGGGTTGGCTGGTGTTACACGATATAACAAGTTTGATTATGAACTCCTATTTGTTGTAAAACATGCTTTTCAAATTATCGCGCCAGCATAATAATTTAATGTATATTTTTTTCAAATAGGATTGACCAAACACAACGCTCGTTATCAATTTGAAAATTTCTAAACTGGCGGGAAAATAAAAAGGAAGCGAGACCTACGATTCAGCAACTGCGATTACGATGCTTACGACGCTAGTGTGAACACAGGGAGCCCAAGCTATGTATTTGTGCCGCTTATTTACAGTAAATGTATGGGGCTGATACATAATTCCTGATCTTTTTTCAAGATTCTTTTATTTTAATAACATTTTTTCCACACTACCTTTTACTAAAAGTCGGTAAAAAATGCTCTAATCGGGCTGGAACTCGGTACAGGCATAGTTCGAAACACAAATAACACTTATGTGGAAAAAATGTTATTAAAATAAAAGAATCTTGAAAAAAAATCAGCCCCATACATTTACTGTAAATAAGCGGCACAAATACATAGCTTGGGCTCACTGTGGTGTGAACAAGGCTTTCAAATTGATAACGAGCGTTGTGATTGGTCAAACCTTACGATTGCGCTTACGATTACGTTTTTATCAGTTCACACTCGATCGTAAGGTGATCTTAACCAATCCTAATTGTAATCGTAGTCGTAAGAAAACAAAACCTTCTGATCTTGACTTAAGATTATGACGCTCTTACGATGCACCTTGCGATGGCGCTTAAGACTACGATTTTTGACTCATGTTTAGTTTTAACACTGTTTACGATTGCGATTACGATTACGACGCTAGTGTGAAAAAAGGCTTAAAGAGCCCATACCGGTGAATCAAGTGGTCAGTAGACACTAAACACCCTTTGAATTCAACCTTGGAGAGTTTTACTCCGACGAAGGACTAACGTCCGAAACGTCAGTTAAGTAAACTCGTTTTTATTCACGGTGTTTCAAATTACCTACAATCCATCCATCGTTTCTTGGAGAGTTGGACTGCTTCATGTTACCATGGTTACTGTTCCCAATACTATATATTTACCTGCGTGTGGTGTTTATCTAGTCCAAGATGTGGTAATGTTCCTGGTAAAGTGGTTGATAGTTTCTACATTGATTAATATAATAGATTATTGTTATTAATAATAACAGTGATTGATTATTAACTCAAATAGGTAACTCATCCATTGTCAAGAGAGAGAAAAAATTATTTTCCAACTTTTTTGTCAGATCTATATACCTGAAAGCTTCTTGTCATGTGTTTGCCTTCTGTATATTTTACAATCAAATCATTTTTGCTCCTACAAGAAGAATTAAGTAATAATGGGAATATCAGTACAAGTCTACTCTGCAAAACAAGTGTAGTCTCCACAACTTCTAGAATTTCTAATAAAAAAATTCACATTTTACAGTCACAACTCCCCCAAGGGGCTCTTCCACTGGGTTCGCTTCACACACACTAACACTACATTCAGTAATTACAACACACAACACTCAAACTCACATGCTGATTTTTACAGAGGGAGGAAAACCAGAGAACCCAGAGAAAAATCCTTGCAGCATAGGAGAGAACAACACATCAAACAAACTCAACTCACATACACGACTTTGCATGCAGGGCTCGATCCACGGACCCCTTGCACTAAAGTACTGCATTGGAGACAACACCATAGCAGCGTAGACCACCCATACCCAGTCATTTTCATATTATTTGGTCAATTAAACTAATTACTACAAGTTAAACCATATCTAATTACTACAAGTTAAACTATAGGCAACCTAAGCTTTTAGTTAGAGATTTTCTGATTATAAAAATGATTTAAAATGAGAGAAATTGATTAAAATATACCAACTTTAGCCTGGAAAGTCAAGAGGTGGGGGATAGCAAAATTGGAAAACAGGCTCTTATCACAAAAACAAATTACAACTTTTCACGCTAAAGTGAGTATATTTTAATTTTCAGAAAATCTCTAGCTTACAGATTGGGTTGCCTTTGGTTAGACCAATGTAGCTTTCAGGGCTCGAAATTCACATACATTTACTTACAAAAAGAAAATTTGATTTTTCACTTTAGCTGGTAGACAATAAGGGAATTTGTATTTTTTGCATGTTGATGTTTGCCTTTTGCTCATTGATTTAAATAAACATATGATAGATATTTCATGTTGCTGGTAGATTTCAAGGCCACAAGCATTCTTTAGCCTCCTACTTAAATAATTTATTAAACAGCTACTAATAAATCCCATATAGGTAACTGTCCAATTATTTTCTTAATTAGACAGGTGTTGTTGATATGGGATTAATTTAGTAGCTATATAATTAGTAAGTAACAAGACTCCATGCTTTCCAATTAATAATTAGACTTGAAAAACTTCTCTGACTCAGCCTACAGCCTCGTCCAATTTTGGCAGTCCTTGGAATTTTCCTCATCAAATTATTTCTTAATTATTTTTTATTTATTTATTTAAGACATTTGGACACGAGGTCACAGGAAGCAAAACAATAGGACTCGGGGTCCCTTACAAAGTTTGCTTTCAGGCGAGCACTGGTCAACAGAGACAGCATGGAGTCCTATTACATAACTAATTTCAAGCCCAGGCTTTTACTGACACATTCCATCAGGGAAGGTCCATTTAATATGACGAGGGGCCGGCATAAAGATTTTAAGGGGTGACTTAAGTTTCTGAAAGATATAGAGGGGGGCTTTTTTTAAGGGATACTAAACTAAATGAAATTTTATTACTGGCCATGGTGGTGAACTTTTACACCACACATAATTTCGGGGGCCACAAAATTTGGTCAGTTCAGAAATGGGGCCTCTGAAAATATCACATTCTAAAATTGAAAATCTTCAGATTAAATAAAACTTCCCTTAGGATGGGATTTAAGTTGAGAGAGTGGCTGTTGGCCAATTATCACTGATTATAATCAAAAACCAGCCTATATATTCCTATATATTTGGCTGTTTTAGTCCTAACTTCCATGTTATAGCTACATAAAAGCAAAACTCAACTTCAACTTACCCAATGAAGCTATTGGTAAAACTGCCTCCTGATTGGATATCACTTGGGCTCTTGAAAGTAAAGTTAACAAATATTGTTAAATTAAATGAATACCCTAAAGTTACTTTATTTCCAAAACAATTTTACCTCATAAAAAATCTTAAATCTTAACCAAACACGACAATGTAATAGATTTAACAATAAAAATGACAGGAAGAAATATGTTTGACAACGTTTCAGTGACATTATTATTCAAGTTTAAGTTACGATGTCACTGAAACATTGTCAAACATGTTTCTTCCCATCATTTAT
Source organism: Entacmaea quadricolor (assembly GCA_024752375.1). Lineage (NCBI taxonomy): Eukaryota > Metazoa > Cnidaria > Anthozoa > Actiniaria > Actiniidae > Entacmaea > Entacmaea quadricolor. The sequence goes on from JANTNT010179618.1 coordinate 7,928, forward strand.
CATTAAAAAATCTTATCTTAAAAAACACTGGGTCATAGTTTAACTTTTAAAGATTTTTTCATGCGTCACACTCATTATATTTCAAAAATTAATGTATTGCACATGTACCCCATTTGCTACCTCCCCCAATTTTTTTTATTCTTTATTAATTGTTTAGTACTACTAATGATTTTTTTATATTCAAGTTAGATCAGATCATTTAAATTATATTAGTTTAGATAATCATACAATATTGAATTAAATATAATACATTTGTATCAAAATTTGTCTGTGTTGAGTAGCTAGCAACAACAGTTATTTTATGTCTGGAAATAAAAACATACTTATTTATAATTAAGTGACATTCTTAATTCCTTTTTTAGAATCTTATAAGGTATTTTTGAAGAAAATATTAACAATTATTTAAATTGAGAATAACTGAAGTATTGAAAAAATCTTATTTATTCTTTTAATTCTTGAATTGTTTTGCACTCGTGCCTCTTGAAAAACAGTCCAAAGAATAAGAGTCAGATTTAGAAAAAAAAAAAAAAAACATTTCATGAACACATTAAACCAAGAACCAAAACAAGAAATGATTACTGATAATTACTACAATGTCAAAGGAGCACAAAAAATCTCTCTTCCTGTAAGTTGGTCTAATTTTTTTGCTGAATAAACCTCCAGATTATTGAAAGTAAAATTATTAATGCAAGCCTCAATGTTTGAGTTCTGCTTACCATTTTACAACTCTCAGAGATTGCAGTTTTTGTTTTCCTTGGGGGAGTCTTACCCAGCATAGCTACTGACCACATTATTGAGTAAGCCTTTCTCTTAATGTAGAATATGATTAAAACATCTTCAAAACTCTATATTTTGGTGAGCAATTTGAGTATACTCTTGAAAGACAAGCTACCATATTTTATCAAGGTTAAGTGTGGGAAAAAAAGGAAAAAGAAGAGTTGGTAGCATGTTATTGGCCAATCAAAGAAGACTATGGTTTGTGGTATGGGTGTTCAGTTCAATACATCTGGACATTTAACATTTATAATTAATGACTGGAAAATTTGGTTATCCAGCTGTACTTAAACTATCCAGGGATTTTTCACATAATAGCACATGATAATAATTGCAGAAAATATTAATTCACTTACAGAATTTAAATTTTTTTCTAATAAAAGAAACATTTTAATGTTTAAAAATTTTTAAATACTAATATTTTCAAATTTAGTTGAAATTTTTTAAAGACTTAAATAAATAATAGTAACCTAAACAATCACAATTTTTTCATAATTTCAAACTAAAATTAGACCAAACAAAAGAAATGTGTGTGCTATTGCCAGCTGAAACATTTTTAATGCTGATTAAGTTCCACAGGAACCTCAATGTATCATTTAGATTAGTCTATGGTATTTTATCCAAAAAAGCCTCCTACTGACCCTATTATTTTGAGGCAATATAATTACAGCTAAACTATGTCGGGCATGACTAGTAACATTGACATCTGGAATCAACATTTCTAGTCTCTCTTCTAAATTGGAATGACTGTTTGATCATTTCAAAAATCTTAATGGAATCTCCAAAACTTTATCTAAATACTCAAAATACTTCATTAATTTAAAATAAATTGGCCAAAATGTGTGTACATGACGCAAGCCAACTTACTCCACAATTATTATTACCTTGAATTAAGGAATCCTAGTCAGCCACAATGCATTTCGCGCCTATGTTTTGTTTACAAATGGAAATTTGCATTTATGACCGTGAGAATGACTGAATCTGATTGGCTAATGACATAATGATACAGAATTAGCCAATCAGATGAGACCGTTCTCATGATTTGTTATATCAGTTATTTTTTTGGAAAAACCTGTCACACCATATTCAACTGATAATCTTGGAAACAAGGAATGTCATTCTTTAGAGTAAAATATGGATTAATCTGATCAACATCTATTCAAAAAAGTCTGTTGAATGAAAAATTATATTTCATTGGTAATGCTAGTTAACAAAGTTCTTGTATTTTAAGATGACATTGATTGAAGAGGATTACTATTGAATCTTCAAAGATTCGCCATTTTGTGTGGCAGAGAAAATGGTGATTGTGTTCAAAATGCATTGTGACTGACTACTAGTAGGATTCTTTAATGAAAATCTGAAGATTTTTCTTTGCAAAATATTTATATGTGGAAATCAGACTTTAATTTTAATATTTGGGGAATTTGTCTGAATTTTTAAGACGAGAGTCTAGACACTGGAAGATTTCATTCAAAATGTTCGAGTTATTGGTCAGGTGAGGTGTGACATATCTTAGCTGTAAAAAAAAACAATTATTTTTGTTTGGCCTTATAATAAAAAAACTAATTAATTGTCAAAATTAATTTGCAGTGAATTTGTCAAATACCTAATACATACAAAATAACATATATGTAAAGCAATCTGAGATTTCATAATTTTGAGCATTTTTACTTTAAATTTGAAAAACTAACTGTGAAAATCTAAATCCACCACAGATAAATATCAAATAACTTTCTTAAGGTTTTCTAAAGAAGATTTTCTTAAGCATTTTTTTATTAAATTATCTAAATAATGTGAAAATCTTGTAAGTATATGTAGATCTATACCTTGGTTGCTATGGTAACAGTGCCAAATACATGCAATATGCTCTAGACATACAACAAGTAAAATAACTTTACTCTCATTAAAAGATTTGGTGTTTTAACACTAAGTAACATAAAAAGTAGCTGAAGCTTTTCAAATTCAAAGTATTTCTTGGAATTCTACATAGAGTTCTGTTTATATTTGACTGGCTTTATTTTGTACAGGTTCTATACTCAGTTGAAAACATAGTTTAAGTGTTTTTTGTTTGTAGAACAATATGAGACAAACAACCCTTTTTTAAAATCCAAGGAGTTCGTTAGAAACGAAAGCCATTAGGCATTTACAATAATATCCAAGTAAATATTTTGATGAGACTAAGTATTCGCCCCACTTTCAAATGAACAACCTTTTCATTAGGCTTCACTTGCTAATTTGATGACATTTACTTCTTTTCAAAGAACTTCTTTAAAATAATGACATCGGAAAGAGTGGATTGAAGGTGGAAATTGATCAGGCAGATGGTGGTTCAAAATACTAAATATTTATTAAAATTATACATTAAGTAACGTTTGTAAGCAAAACTTAAGTGAAATCAATACTCTTATTATTGATATTTTTTGAACTGACAATCACGAAACGATGTCTTTCGCAGTTAATTAAAGTACTTTTTATGTACTTAAATAATTAAATGATAGCCTCGGAGATTAACTTGGTCAACTAGATATCAGGAAAAAGTCCAAATTTGATAAAAAGGTATTTAGAAGCAGCAAAAATTCGATTTTTATTGTTAATTTAGAAACATAAGCTTAAGAAAATTCAATAAAGCCACTTTACTGTAAAAGAAATCTGCAATAAACTCAAAAAATGTATTTTTCCCCCTTTCTTTATATTAATTTTGATGAATATGCGGTATAAGAAAGAAATAATTTGTAAGCATTTAGTAACAGATTAAAGTTTGAGTATAATACTGTTAGATTTACAAAAGAGGATGTTAAAATTCAAGCAGCTGATCGATAGTCATAGAAGAGTACGGCCGTTTTTCAGAAAAAGGGCAACAACGTGGCTTTCGAAAACATTGGGGAAAAATCACTATTTTGCTCGTATCGTGTTTTGGAGAAATCAGTTCGTGAAAAAAAAAAAAAAGAAGAAGAAGAAATAAAAAACCAGGCTGATTTTCTTTAATTCAGAGATCTTCTGGAAGAAATTAAAGTAAACAAAACAAGAGACGATCTTAAAATAAACAAAGCGAAGTCATGACCCTTCGCCACGGGACACTTCGCGATTTTATCCTTATTCAACAAAGTATTATCTAAAAAGAATGAAGGTTTCTTACCTGAGATTGTTTGAGATGTTGCTTGGATCTCAGTGGCTTGAGAATGGGTAAAACGCTTTTCTTCTCTTTAGCTTTATCAATTTTTCCATGCGAATTTCTAAATTGATAAAATCAACAAAAAATATCAAAGGTAAATACAGCAATCCGTAAGTAAACTGCAGCAAATCAATTGTACTCTTACAGTTTTAATTTGTTGGTCTTAAACAAGTATTTGACTTACTTCCTTTCTGAAGGAGCTCCACTCATTCTTTTTCTTGTCATATCATAGCTGGAAGAGGCAGTTTTAAATTTAATTCAACTTTAACGAAGTATTTCAAGAAGTGTTTTGTACTTGGAGACGAATCCTAACAACCTAGACCTGTTGATAAACTGTCCAGACTCGACAATAATTACAATCCAGAGATCTTGAGATTTTCCCAGTTCAAAGATAAAGCCAAGGGCTACATTTCTGGAATAAATTTTCTTTGCTTCAACGTAAAAGAACTGTAGGAAATTCCTCTTAAATTCGTGTGAACTTTCACTTTCAAAGTATGTCCGCGAAAACCCGTGTGCAGCTTTGGCGCGAGTAAAATTGCTTAGTTTCAAAGGTTGTCAAGGAAATATGCCCAGCAACCAATCAGATTGCAGTATTGAAATATGCCCGGCGGGATCGAGTTAATTAGTTTGTCAATTTTACTCGTCAAAAATGTTTCATTCGTTAATTTCTCGTATTTTATTTCAATTCCATTAACTAACTTTACATGACGGAATCAATAGTTTAATTTCTAGTTTCCATCAATAAATAAAAGGATTACATAACCAAAGAATTATTTTTGAAGCTATAGAAATATTTCAAACCTACATTAAACTAAAATACAAATTTATATAATTATGTATGGAAAAAAAATTGCTCCAATTTTGAAATACTTTTGACTATTTTTGTGTTCACATTTTTTAAATGAAAATTTCGAAACTTAAAAATTGTAAATTTTTGATTTACATTTGTTTTTAATATTTGTAATGCGTTTTTAAAATGAATGCGCATTTTCAATTTTTTGACATCAGATTTTTTTCAATAATCAGAGGTTTCGTTGTTCTGGCGTTTTGTACTCCATACCAATAATTTCAAAGACGTCTTTTTCACTGGAAACTGGCAGGGGTTTACCTGGTACACCTGAAAATGTATCCATCATCTATTATTTATGTAGCTTAATTTACTCATTCAAGTAACTTTATTTATTCAATAGCTGGAAAGGATATATTAATTAATATGTTGACCAGCATTATTCCATTCTGTTAATTGCATACTGGTACCAGTTGAAGAATAAAATAAGGCCTGGTTTCCATAAAATCGTAAAAGCCGTAAGACAGCCGGCGACAGTGTCTGCGACCGTCTGTGGGAATAGTGAAAGTTAAACCAAGTTCAACTTTCCCGACTGCCACAGACACTGTTGCCGGCTGTCTTATGGTTTTATGGAAACCAGGCTTAAGAGTGGCTCTTGCATCAACAAGGGCAGATCCAGGGGGAGGGTCGTGACCCCCCTTTTTCAGCTTAATTTTTCCCCTTATTTCTTCTTATCCTTATGATCACAAAAATGACGTTTCCTGTTGTATGTAGGTTTTGAAACCCACCCCCCTCTATCAAATATTCTTTTGGACCCTCCCTCTTCAAAAATCAAGTATTTGCCCTTGCTCAAGTCAAAAATGTTTACTTTTTATCAGTCATTTTCCAAGGAGTCTTTAGGTAACAAAAATGTTGGGGGCCAGACAAGAAAAATCAAAACCTGCTGCAACTGGTCGGAAAAAATCACTGTTCACCTAGTATGGAAACTTAGACAAATATTTTTTTCTAGCCTCCCCTGCAGACATCTTTTGTCTCATAGTCTCATCTCTTTATTGGGCTTTCTGTGTCAAAACAACTGATAGCCACAGGAATCCCAAAAGAGAGAAAACATGCACAGCTAAAGTAGACACCTGTGGAGGAAGCTAAGCATTTGCACTACTTGATTTTTACTCACTGGGAAAAAGGAGGGGGGGACAAGAGGTGCAAAGAAGACATATAGAGGGGGGCCTTTTTATTTGGGGGATGGCTCATTAGGGAGCAGTCATTAATTACTGGGGGGGAAGGGCCGGTAAAATTTCTCAAACATCAGTCCAAAAAATCTTGGCCCTCCCCAAATCCAAGCCCAAAAAATTATGACCAACCCCCAAATGTGGGCCCAAAAAATTGTTGCCCCCCAAAAACCAAGCCCAAAAAAACGTAGCCCTCCCCCTAAATTTACCAGCCCTCCCCCCAGTAATTAATGACTGCTCCCTTAACATTTTTATTACCATGCTGGTGAATTTTTACACTACACATTGGTGGGGGGGGGGGGGCAGCAAAATTTGGCAAGTTCAGAAATATCGGGCTCTGAAACTTTCATTTCTAAAATTGAAAATGTTCATGCCCACCCTAGCTCGTTATATTAAATGGACCTTCCCTTACTTGCATCTTTACTGCTTATACTCTACAAAGGTATGTACAATAACAATGAAATCAAGATACCATATAAAATAATTTTTTGTATAACTTTTGTGAAGCAGTATATGTCATACCTTTACTTGCAACTGGTCTGGAAAAAAAACACAACAAAACAAGAAACAGTATATTAATAATAACTTATTGAATAATAGATATTAAGTTATGTGTATATACAATATTAAACAACAGACTTATATTTTAAATGAAATCATCACATTTTCATTATTTTGAATGTGAGGCAAAAATGGAAATACAAAAAATACTACAAATTCTAATAATTGAGAAAATGTGTGGTTTGTTTTGTGCTTTCATGTTAGCCTTGCATTCATGTAATTTTGAGAAGGGCAAATTCTATGCTTTTGGAAAGATTAATTAGAATACAATTGAATCAATCAAAACTTTATTTACTCTCACTTATATAAGAAAAAAAGAATATTTTACAAACTTCATTAAATCCAAGATAGTTAAAAAAAGATTAGCATCAGTGAATTATTTTTAGGACCACTAAATTATCTGTCTGATGTCTTTCTCAGGTATTTCTGATTAGAAAATCTATGACAACTGCAAGCATGCCTGATTTTTTAAATGGGAGTCACTCCTCTCCTCCGAGACTATTAATTATAATTGAGGCAAAAAAAGTTTCTAAGTATGTACCTGATAGAGTACTCATTCAGTGTGAATCCCTTTTCTAAGGCTTCATGCCGCATTTTTTTGTTGAACTCATCACTACCAGTGAAGTACAGTATTCCACAGTAGTACTGATCATAAGGGATCAACCTGGAATAGTCAGTTCCAATTGATCAGATTAAATAAAATTTAATATGGTATTTAAAAAGAACAAAGTTGTGCTCATTGTCATCAAATACTAAATTACCAGACAGTATTGATTCAAATAGAATTCATTAAATGAAGATCCAAGTGCACTACTGTCAAAACCAAGCCAAATAATGCCTTAGTTAATAGAGGGAGATGGTTAGGAAACCTATTGTCATATGTCTTTGTTCACTTTTTTCAACCATGATTGTGCACATTCTTTTGTTTTACCATTGTTTTAGCATCACTGGCTATGGCTGAGTGAATTAGGCTTAACGTTTCTTTTGGCTGTTTGTTTGAAATACTTGAATAATTATATATTATAGAATGATATTAGTAGAATGTTTCAAACAATAATCAAATAGAAAATGTTTATTTTCAGTCATTCAGCCATTCCTGATGATGGTAAAACAAAAATTGTGCACAGTCATGACCAGCCCAACATTAAAAGTGAACAAAGAAATATAACAATAGGTTTCCTAACCTGCTCGCTCTATTAACTATGATAATGCCCTACCCACACCTTAGGAACTCAATGCATTAACACTTTATTCTCACAATTAAGCTATCTGATTAGCTGACATTTGCATGGTTGAGCATCCATCATTTGTTGTGCAAGAGACTTGTTCTTATCCAATCACATTTCTCCAATTAACACACCAGTAGATCAACCATGGCATAGCATGGAATGGTAGGGCACAGATTTGTTGATACTGTCTGACGTAAAAAGTCTTCACAATATTCAATATAAATGAAGTGTTTAAAACATGGTCATGAATGGCACGGCACACATGTTTAAGCTGTAATTTACAAAATCTGTAGACTTTTAGTATAGTTAGTACTTTAACCACAGTGTTCATGTACAGTGGACAAAAGAAATTGTTTGGGATGCTTGTGAGTAAAAGTTCCTGCCTTCGTAAGACTTTCATAAAATGTCTTTGATGACCACAATCCATCTCTCAACTTCCACTGAGTAAGTAAGAAATTCTGACAGTCAAACCACCTCCAAGCACCTTGCCTCAGGTTCTGATCTAGCTACAGAACTAATGATTTCTCAATGGGCACTGACATACCTACAAAGGGTCACCCTGTGCCCTACTGTTCAGCATGCCGATCTCTAGGGGTGGTTCAATGGTTTGAAGGAATTCCCTCTCCCTCATCTCCTTACCCATACTACATAAGCCAGCTATATAAAAGCTTTTAATGGAATGCAATAACTGATATAATTTGGCAGAAAAATGAATCCTCTTTCAAGGTCTAGTGACAAGCCTATACAGCACCTATCCTTTGGGAAAAATTGTTAATTTATTTAACCTTTCTCTCTCTCTCCTTTTCTCTACATATCCCACAAATATACTTGGACTTAACAGCACAAGTAATTCAAATACAAAACAATTGCTTAATAGTCATTGTACCTGATATCAATACGCCTGTGTAGATTGGCCTTTTCTTTAGGATGAGCTGGAAGAATACAAACACCCTGGAAGATGATGTCACAAACAAAATGATTGTTATTTAACAATGCTTCAAAACACATTCTTAGTGATAGTCATTGAGTACAGGAAGAATTCAATTTGAATTTCACCAAGAATTTTGATGACTTCTAATTTCAAAAGCTATTTTTGGTCTATTGCTGTTTTTGGAGTTCAAAGGAAAACTGAGCCTGTTACATATCAGATACTGTGGTGCTTATAATTGAGATCTGTGAAATTAAAGACCTCTTTGTGTTCCTAAATTCAATCCCATAAGTCCATGTGAGACCAGTCATCCTTTGAACTTTAAAGTGGCAAACTATTACTAAATTTATGTCAACCACACTAAAAGATATAAGCCCACCCTCAATAGGTGGGCGCGCGATGACATAGTTTGTTTACATAAAAAAATATCAAAATCAAAAATACAAGCATTTCAAACAATCGAACTTCAAATACTTCAAGACACCATCAATCTTAACAAAACGTGAAAATCTCAGGGCAAATGCCCGAATACATTTTGAGAAATAGGCTTTTCAAAACTACAAAATTTGCACTTGTTATTCAGTGGTGGGCAAGATGTTGCCAACCAGCATACATTTACTGTAAAATTTCACAAATTTGGGGCTCAATATCTTTTTAACTATTTAACCATTCGCTTTCAAATTTTCAGACATTGCAAACAGGTATAGGTTCTTATTATTTTGGGGGTTATTTTTTTTGTAGCTTAAAATTTGATTTATGCAAATTAGGTAAAATGTAAACACGGCGTCCACCTATTCACTGTATGCTTTCTTTGTTTACCTCCCTTTAATCCATTTTTTGGTGTACCTTCAGAAATGCTGACCCACCTTTTTGCACTGACCTCTCTAGCCTCAAGGAAAGGTATAGTCTGGAAGGCTTTGAGGCTATAGCTTCCTCCCACACAAAAAACTTTACTTGACCATTAGAAGTATTATAGTAACTACTATAATCCTGCCCCACTTGGACTCAACCCCCTCACTTTAAAAAATTGCTCCACCGTCCCTGGGCTGTATATTCACCAACCAGTCCATTATCTATACTGTCAGTAGGTTTTAACTTCTGGTCCATGGATCCTGTTAAACTGCATTTGTTTACTTGAATACTACGTGGGGTTCCCACCAAGGGATTTGTCATAAGACAGTATAGTATTGGAGGCACTGGAATATAGGGATGCACAAAAAAAAAAAAAAAAACAGATTAAGCACAAAATAATTGAACACCACATCCAATTCTGGAAATAGCCCAGGGCTTGGTCATAACAAAACTAGTACTACCGTATTTCAAAACTTTTTTTTTTCAAGGTCATTCTCAACCCTTTCCTCAACTTATATACTTACCAGCTGTCCAATAAAGGAAGTGCACAAAGGATTATTGTTGAAAATGAACTGGCCTTGCCCCAGGTTTAAATTTCAAAATGAGCTGTGATTGGTCAGTTATTGCATGTGCAGGACAGCTGGATTGACTGAGTGGGAGGCCCAGACAGGTAAATATTTGGCTCGAGGTCATGACATACAGAATGAGAGCAGCAAGGTCTGTTCAAATGACCAAGAGAAAGTATTTTCCCATCCTGCCCGACCTAACTCAGCCCACAAGCATTTTATCATGTGACAAATTTTTAAAAAGATTTAGTATGAAAATTGTCAGTTGCATTTTTTGACATGACATTTTGAACAGGTTTTTCCAGACCAAGTATATATGGACCCTATTGCATAATTTTTACCAGCAGTTATAGCAGCGCACCATCAGTCTGTACAGGTCATATGATCTGATAATACTTATCATATATCAACCTTTACAGCCTGGTGCAGCTGCTCCTACGAAAACCATTCGCAAAAGTCACATGATAGGGTCTGTATGCCTGGTCCGTAAAAACCCATACAGACCCACACAAAAATTTGTACAAAGAAATGCAAGATTTTTTTAGATTAAATCTTTCTAAAATTTGTCAAACAATAAAATTCTTAAAAAAAGTTCTCAGAAAAAAGAGCATGAAAAAAAATTTTTTTAAATATTAAATGCTAAATCTTCAAAAAAAAGTCATATGATAAAATGCTCATAACTGATTTAGGTCAGGTTGTACAGTAAAAAAATTGTCTCTTGGTCATTCTATATGGACCTCACTGCGAATCTCGAGCCAAATATTTTCCTGTACAGCTCTCCCAATCAGTCAATAAGTACATATTTTATTGACCAGTCCCAATTCTAAATTGAAATATTATTCTCACCATGAATTTCGTTTCACCCATTGAAATTGTATCAGTTATAAACTTGGACTTTTCCATCTGTGCTACCACATTATGCAGTAAGCTTTTCTAAAATTAAAAAAAAATATTAATCTATTAATGATTTATTGATCTATATATGGGCCTCACCAAGCAAAAAAGGACTTTATGGTGTATAAATTTTAAGGTGTTGAAAAAACAATGTTTAAACAAAAAATTATCAAACTTTCCATGAGAAAATAATAAACCTCTAATAAATCATAAATACTCTTTGACAAACACAAGAAATACGAGTCCTCTTCAAATGACATTTCACAAAATGAATGAGCCATACAACTTGCAACTCTAAGGTATTAATTGCTGAATGGTGCATGCATTGTTTAGGTATTGAGAGCTGTATATAAAGAAATTCTTATTATCCCACTGTTCCTTTGGCCCTACAACAGGTCTCCAATCACCATTCACTGTTTGCCTCTTCAATTTTTTTTGAAATTTCTGTATATGGCAACCACACAGCTAGAGAGCACCATTGGCCAACATTATGGTACTTGAATTATAATTATTAACTTACAACAGTTTTAATGTTTTTACCTTATCAAAACCTTTTGAGGTGGTTGTAAATGAAGGGTGAGTAAGAAGAATATCAATGTCACCACTTGAAGCAGCTCCTAACAAAATTAGTCACAAATTTGCATTAAAATTATTTTATTAAAATCAAATTAAGGGTATGACATGGGTGACCCCTCTCTCTGATGGTGCAAGGTAACCTATGAAGTTTACCTTTTTTTTGGTTTTTTAGCTTTCTAGTCACGCAAGAGTTATTTCCGACTGGTTATTTTGCAAATAATTATCCAATGAAAATACGGTTAAAGTCGGTTACGTCATAAATGCCAGCTGTTTTACTACTAATTAGCTGTCTACAGGTTCTGAGAACTCTGTCTCAGGTAGCCCTACAAGTTACGAAGTCTGGTAATGTACAATGTGATGCTGCATGCTTGATCTTTCAAAACTGCCATGAAAAGGTTGTTTCACATTATAACAAAAATTTTACATGTTGCAATGTTTGCTGCAATATTGCATGACACACTGCATCAAGTGTTGACACCTTTATATTCAACATACCTCTGCGGAAGCTTCCACATACAGTTGCATTGAGCTTTTTGTCATATTTTTCAATGTGTTCCATTACTATGTCCTAAATCATAGGAAGAGATTAAGAAAAAAATTAATGAACATGTGATCAGGTGCAGGTATAAACAAAACAGAGTGAGTAAGTTGGTGTAGGTTGGTTTGTGCATGACTGTGTGAGTAAGAGGATACAGTGAAATCAGGTTAAGGTATGAACAAAATCAAATACAGAGAGTGAGTCAGATACAAAATAAATTGTTGTTGTTGTTGTTGTTAATTTGTAGGTTTGTGGATCTGTATGAGTTAGTAAGTGATCTGAGTGCAGTAAGGCAAGGTTCATTTATTATGACAGGGGGGGCATGAACATTTTAAGGGCAGCACTTAAATTTCTGAAAGATATATGGAGGGGGACCTTTTTATTTTGGTAATGGATAATTGAAATTTTTATTACCATGCTGGTGGGAATTTATTACACTATAATGTGAAAGGAGATATTAGAGGTTAACCCTATTGAGAATATCTCCTAGATCAAAATTAGAATTTAGATGTTGATTTTCATGGAGGGAGGAAAAATGGAGAACCCTGAGTGCTCTCACAACTACCCCACCCTTGCTTCCCACAAAAAAAGAAAGTGGTTTGGTGAGTGAGTGAGTTGGTGTGTTAGGAGGTGGGTTACTTATAGGTGGCACTGTGAGGTAATAAGTGCAATGCAAGGGTGAACAGCATGGCTGTTATTGAAGTCAAGCATGCAGTCTATGGTAATTCTTTTGTTTTCAAAATTATAAGTGAGATAAATAGGCCAATACACCATGAACCATTTGACTCCTTTTGCATGTTAAACTGCTGACATCTCAAATACTAGCTGCCATTGATACTAATTATTGAGAAATAAGCATTTAAAAATTTCAAACAATTAATAATATTCAGGAGGTTACCTTGAGTTTTATCATTTCAGTTCTGGGAATCCTCTTTTCAAACTCTTCCACATACCTGATATAACAGAATCATAATCATTCAAAGTTTAACTTTCATCTGTGCTTTACACATTAAACATACTAACTTAACTACTTCATCAGTTTTAAATTGGTAGCACTTCAGTAGTTGCCACTGTCATAACTGATGAACCTATTGCCCTGTATGTTCTTCTTTGAGTTGAAGTAATCCTAAAAGCTTGTCTTCATTAAATAAAAGTAAAAAGCAAATAAAATAAATAATCTCTCATTAAAATAAAGGTAATATTTTTTTACCCAGTTATATTACATTAGAACTCTGAGTGTTGGTCTGCCTGGGGATGGTCCAGTTCTGGATTCATTTTCTAGCTACTCTAACAAGCTGAAGTCAGAGAGAAAGGATGCTAGTCCAGTATAACTTGTATTCACATGATTAGAAGCAGCCAATCAGATTGGAGCCTCTGCCATTTTGGAGATTAGACAGGCTTTGTAACTAAGCAACCACAGTCGTTTGGCTGCGAGCCCCTAAAAAAAGGATGCGACCAATCATTGCCAAGAGGTTTAATGCACCTATTCATGCACATGCAGGTTACACTCGACTCTCTTTGTCCAATGAGACCCTGTCTAACTTATCGGCAAGTGGCTAGATCAAGGACTAACAGGGGGAATTCAAACTAATTCAACATAACTAAAATACTACCCAACTTGGCAAATATTGAGGTCTAAAAATATTAATTATAAATACTATAATCTACTAACTTTAATCCTATTTGCTGGTGGTGATTTAACCTTCCTTGTACTTTCTTTAAGTCTAAAAAAGAGAAAATTTCAATAATTGTAAGTGCAATTAATAATCCACTTTCTAAGGCCAAACAAAAAGATATTTCTTGTTGCCTGATCAACCCTATTTTTTGGCACTGATCCTAAATTGCTTTGTTTATTAATGCAATGATATTTCCACAGGGATCCCAATATATCATTTAATTCTGATCAGTTTTTATGGATCATGCGACTAAAAGATCCTTTCTTTAGATCCTTATTTTGAGGCCACACAACAGGAAACTCAGTCACATTGTTTGTTTTGCCAAATCACTTTTAATAAGTGCAAAAGTGAGGCTCCAGAGAAATAAAAAAGTGATTGCAATTACTCTGTTGTTTTTCTGGAGCTGTGACGTGGAATGTTTTGTGTTTGGTCACTTTACCTAAACATTGAAAGTAAGTAATAACAGATCAAGATACCCTTGACTTCATTTTGGCTATTTGCTTGATGTAGAGGGTTATTTATAGCAACATGGTTCACCATTCCCAATCAGAGTGTATTTGGAGATTTTATAATTAAAAAAATTATTCAAAAAATTTAGTACATTTCTTGAAATATCCCAAAACTCAGCAACTGATAAGCAACCAAAATAATCACAAAAATGATAGCTCACTTTACATTGGTCGAGACATGAGATGTCCCAACAAAATTACTTTTCTAATTATTAATACATTAAATATTTTAATTTGAAGCTAAAAATATCAATTACCTTCTAGACTTTTTATTCCATCATCAATAAATTTCTTGGCTGCAGCAGGTCTGAAAAGTATATTACAAATAAATATCAATTAATAGAAAGAGATTTATTATCAGGGTTACTTAATTGTGTATGATTCTCATTAAAAACATTCAAGGACATTTCAAGGAACAAAATGACAATGTTTAATTAGTATTTACTAATCCTTTACTATATTTGGTATTTCTTTAGAAGTGCACCACCAATTGAGAATTTCAAGAATTCAATGTTCCATCGAACATGCAAAAACACAGGAAGCACAGAATATAGTTGTACATGTAAGATAATAGCATTATTGCAGTTGTGGAAGAATATTTCCATTATTTAATTTTTCAGTTAACATTTCTTGAACATTTACAGTCAACATATTTCAAGTATATTATTGATATAATTATAATCTTGAGTATCAATGATATTTTCAAGGAAATTTCTTCAATTTTTATATTTTTGAGGAGTTTCAAGTGCCCTTGAAATTACATTTTAAATTCCAGCTTAATTATTATTATTATTATTGTTTTTTATAACACAGTGCACATTTGAGACACTGGAAATTTATGAGCATCGGATCACTTCCCATGATCTAAGATGTCCACAATTGAGTGGAAATTCGAGATCCAGACAGCAGTTTCAAAGTCCGCATTAGCTTTTTCCATCTAGGTATCAAGCACTTTTCGTATGATTCTTGCTGTACCAAGGAGGCACGCCTTCTGAAGCATGTCAAATGAGGGCATAAGATCTAAGGCGTTAAGCCCTCTTGCGAGGCCTGTTGGTGTTGTGCCAAGGGCTCTGATGACTATTGGCAGTATTTGGACCTCCCGACACTTCCAGAGACGTTTCATTTCTCGCTATTATTTTCAGAACGTAAAAGGAAAAAATCTACAGAGTCGGGTCTTTTTTAGAGATGTAGGATTGGAGGCTTGCTATTTGGAGCTACAACATTGTTTCATAACTGTTTATGAATTTTACCAGCCCCCCCTCCAGCCTCCATATAAATTAATGTTCTGATAATGGCACATTTGACAGTCAAATAATGGCAAAGGTAACTTGACAAATAAGTACTAAGTGAAAATAATTTATTACCCTATTCCTGTAACACGGGTTAGTTCTTTTGTTACTTTTGTACTTTCGTCTGCCCTTATCTGAAATTTGTGTGAAATTTATTTAGATTGTCATGCCCATTTATATATTAAATATTTTTCATCTCACATCATAGAAAAAACAGCCAATCAGAATGTAGGAAGGCTGTTGTATATTCATCCGTATTCCAATCTATTTTCTATGGTATGGGATAAAATAGTTATAAAATGCTTCCTTGTGGCACACCATAGAATATCCCACTTGTCACTTGTATTTTTTGTACAGTAAACACGCTCAACTAAGGCTTGTGTGAACATAGAGAAAAAACAAGAGACACGTGGGATATTTTTTGATATGCAACTTGAAAGCATTATATCACTAGAATAAAATACATGATTCATTAATTATTATGTACAAAATCCCTAACATTCAGAATTAAAAAAAAAAAAAAGATAAAAAAACCTACTATATCAAACTGCTCAATTCAAACAAAAATTTCCTTGGTTTGTTTGAAGTGGCATATATTCATACCTTTTCTAGCTTTTGTAGTTTTCCCGTTGCTATGAATTCATCTACTTTCTTTGCTATTTGCTTACCAATCCCTGGCTATCATGTAAATAAATGTTTATTACATAATAATATATTAAGTAAAGGACTGCCAAAAGAATATATAGTTGCTATAAACAAAGTTATTTACATCAATAAAGAAGAATAAATATCGGAGACCTAAAATTAAATATGTCCTCACCAGTTTTTTAGCTTCTTCTCCATTCTTTATTCTAGTTGGGTGTTTTGAAAGAATGGAGGCTGCTTTTCTAAAAAAGAAAAAAAATTGAGATCAACTTATTAACAGTATTAGACCTTGAAGACAATTGGACTATTTTTAATAGCCCATGAGGTTGTACGCCAAATAGGCTATTTGAATCGTAGTACATGAGGTGGCAAGGTAGCATTGTTTCACTCAGTATAATCTTAATAATCAGTCAAATGGATATAAACAATTTTAAATTTATTTAGTTAAAGTCTCCAAAACTGTCACTTTTTACTACTAGTAGGCTATCACAAATTAGTCTCCTACTAAAGTAGCTAATCAGAATATAGGATTGGTAATAATTTATACTAATTAATGTCAGCTCTATTTACCTTTATTTTTATGGTACTTGATCACTTTCCAAGAGTCCTGAAGTGATGACTTGACAAAAAATAATTTTGGCTTTTTTCATTTAAACTATTTTTCATTAAGTCAAGTCAAAGCATAGGCTGACAGAAAACTTGGGATCATTTATTTTAAAATAAAAAAAGCTAAGATACAAGATGTTGAGTTCAAAAATATTCCAGTACAAAATCTCTTAACCTTAGCTTTGTTCCAAATGATTGGAATCGAGCCAAAGATACAAGACTGTTATGGAGAAATTCTTTTAAATTGAAAATTAAACATCTTTCTTTATAATGCATTAATCGTTTTATAAGAATTTGTAGGTTGGATGGCAAGTTAGTTCTTGCTGTCCAGTGCAGTTTCCAATATCTTGAAAATTGCTGAATTTATATTTAATGTAATTTCTCCTCTGTTAAACATTACAGCTGAACTTTGCCTTCTTATTTAACATCAAGGCACATTTTTATTTCTGGAGTTTCAGTTTGACATTGTTAACATTGCTTGGCTTGCAGGTGCTTGATTTAAGGGTGGCAGGGTGACGACATGCCTCTGCAAATAACCTATTAATGATTTTTAATTAATTGCATGGTCTAATCACTTAATTAATGCTTTTATCATCTCAAAATTAGCCTCAAGTTTAAAAATTAAAATTATGAAGTGAATAGCTTCCTCTAGGCCTTCCTGACTAAATATATATATCAATACTTAATTATTTTTGTCAACTTATGGAAAACTGCCATACTGAAATAATATACCTGCTGTTATATTAATAATTAATGCCAAGGTAACTTAAATACATAAGCTAGAGGCTATATAGGCTATTAAATACATATAGGCTATAGGCTATAGGCTATTAAATACATATAGCTATAGGCTTTTTTATAAAGCTTATAACTCAACTACTGACTTATATTTTGTAAATATATGATACCTGTATGCATTGTATTTATGCATCTGTCTTGTAACATTTTTTTCGTATTCCGAAAGCTCTAAAAACAAATGTTGAAAATATGCATAAAATGGCATGGATTATCAGCAGGAAACTTCTAAATAAAATAGTATAAATATTTACGTACCTGTTAAGAAATCGCAAAAATCAGAATTCGGATTCTGATCCAACGCTTTTCTCTTGCTCATGTTTATGTATTAAGTAGTTTTCTAATAGATAGTTTACGTACAATTTTGAAAAAAAAACAGAAAGCTTCCTCAGAAGAGAAATGCCGCCATTTTTATTTTCAAAGTAGTTCGTGAGGGACTGGGTTGACATATTTTTAGTCGATATTTATTCGGTAACCGATCGATACAATCTCGTAAATATTGCGTTTTCATTTTTGCGTTTTCATTTTTATTTTTGCTGGTAAAGCAACCAGGATTTGGCTTTTCAATGTAAATATTTTATAAAAACTCTGCTTCTATAACATTACACTATAATGGTTATTTAATTTAATTATGTTTTGGCTTAAAGAGTTTAAAATTTGTTAAAATTCTTGGACATCCGAATTTGTTCCCGCGCGTTCACGAGAGTGACGTAATTTGTCTATTGCGTCAAAAGCATCCCATAATCGTACATTGCTTACAGAACACTCGATCAACGAGACGAGGAGGAGATAACCTATAAGCAAGCGGGCATCGTACTAATATTTATATTGCATTTACTAACTGCTGAAGTGGATATTACGAAGGAATCTTCTTTTCGTTGAATATATTTTTCATCGAAGAGAAGATCGTTTGAAATCCGTGGATTATAGTCACCCTGGAAGTCTGCCAGATTCTCTTTACCGGCAATTTTATGCGGGCCACGACGATTATCCATCCACTATTTTTGTTGGAACATAGGACTTGTTTGTGGACGATTGAAAATATATTACCAAGGACTAGACGCTGATTTATACAAAAAAATATGTACGCGATAAGGACGTATAGCAGTATCTTAAAAAGACATTTAAAATCCACATGTAGCCAAGGTTGGATCGCCGTCAGGCCTCAACATACGGCTGCAGTGGTGGCCAAAGAACCGTTTTTGAATGGAAGCAGTAGCAATTATGTTGAAGATATGTACTCTTCTTGGCTGGAAAACCCTAAAAGTGTTCATAAAGTAAGCTTTGCATTTGTTTATAGCCATAAAATATGTTTTTCTAGGAATTTTTACTCCCATAACAATACAATACCATTTTCTTTTTCTGTTGACATATTTCCAGGCATTGACCTCAGAACTTATTTTTTTGGATATCTGTCTTCTTAAGCTTAACTATGCACTAAAAATTTCAATGATCCTCGCAATTTTTAACTAATATAGTAATAACCAGGTAATATCAGGTTTATCTTAATGATTTCTATAAATATAATTAAAGTGAAGAACGTGTAAACGTCACGCCTCCGGTCACACCGCCGTGTTTAAGCATTGTAAATGTTACAAATATTGGTATTCTAAATCATCTTTTTCGTTATTCAATCTCTAAAATCATTTCTTTCCTTTGAAAAGATATCTCAGCCTTAATAAGGAACCATTATAAAGATAAAAAACGTTAGGCATGTTTTGGTAAACACTCTTTTATCTGCACAGTCACGTTAGGGCAAAGTCCAATCACGTTGAACCTGCATGAATCGATGACGTCATAGGAGGTCGCATTGTTGACAAACAAATTAGATTTCACGCTAATACTCCAAAAGCTTTATACTTTGTTTTGCTTATGAACAAACAATATATCTAATCAGCCAATGCAATGTTTACATTCTTTTACCCATTTCAGATCGCCTGACCATTTCCCGAGTAATGTTTCTTTTGTTTATAATGTATGCACGAAATATCTCTTTGATATGAAAAAAAACTCAAACAAAGCATTTAATTCCCAAAAGAATTGAAATGGGAGAAAGAATGTCAACATTGTTAGCTGATTAGGTTTTTTGCTGGTTCGCATTTTAGACACAGGAACTGAAACAATTCAATTATTTTTAAGGCGTTCACGGGCAAATGAAGTTGTGATGTCATTTTTATGAAATTTTACAGAAAGATACTTTATACCATACAGATTGAATATACAAGAAAAAAAAGAGGGGTCACCATCTTCGTTTTCGAGCTATAAGCCGGACAAAGTTGACGAAATTGTCAAAGAAAAGCACGCGAAAGAATAAATATGAGTGCAACAGAAATGGATTTTAAAAATACAAAACACACCTTAAACGAGCCGGAATTTCATCTGAAGTAGCGTGGGACTACTCCTAACAAAAATTACTGAACAGATAAACATCAAATAAAATCCATAATTTTTTATGAGCATTTTGTTCCAAGTGATGTCTACAACGCGTGGTGTTCGATGTCATGGAGGGTGTAATTTTTAGGGAAAAAATGATGTCACTAAGAACTGTGTGATGAGATTTTTTAAATTTTAAGTATGTTGTACATTTTCATAATATCTTCATTTTAAGACGAATTAAAGTGGGGGTCACTGTGCTCATTTCCGAGATAATTAGCAGTAAAATTTGAAAATTTGGCTGCCATTTTGAATTCCGAGAGGAGACTAGGTACTAATAAAAGTATCGCTTCTTTCAAAAGCTCTTTTGGCTCTCATTTTTCAAAGAAAAATCACGCTAAATATTGGGGAAAAGTTCAAAAAAGCATTGTGGCTATAGTTTAAGCCTAAAAAATTAAATAAATCTAATAAAATTTCGGGCATTTTATACTTCCTGTTTATAGAGCAAGCGCGAACCTGCGCAGTACAGAAGTGCGCGAGCAATGGCCGTGAACATCCTTAAGCAATAAAGATTTTTGTCAGTTTATTTAGCTAATTAAGGGAGCATTCATAACTTATGAGGTGGGGGTTATGGAGATTTCAAATTTTTAGTTTACACTTTCTTAATGCCCCCCAGAACAAACCTGATATTTTTGTATGGTTCCCCCCAAAAATGTACATTTTTATTTAGTAAAAACATGACCCTCCTTTATAGACTTTGAATTGGAAGAATATTTTCAATGATCCCCCTAATTGCTTGAGATGAAAATTGATGCGTCCCCCTCCGAACCCCCATAGCCCCCAACCATAAATTATGAATACTCCCTAAGATAGTTTGGGACCAAAGCACTTCTGGTGATGTGGGGGTCCTTCTAAATCTTTTATTTAGTAAGGTTCATTTACAGCACAGTGCACAAATCTGTGACCACCTACAGGGTTTGAAATTCACATACATTAACTCGCAAAAACGAGTTATTTTTCACTTTTGTTTAAAGACAACAAGTGAAGTCACATTTTTTGTTTGTTGATATTTGCCTTGTGCCCATTAATTTACATATAAACATATGATTATATGATGCTTCATTTTGATGGTAGTTTTCAAGGCCACAAGCATTTTTTAGCTTGCTACTTAGAAAATTAATTTTGAACCTGACCTACAATGTAAGCACATACTTTTGTCTCAGCCATTATCCAATCAGTATCAGGGAAATGTCTTATCTTATCTCTGATTGGAAGATGGTGAGACAAAGGTATGTGAATACATTACAGTTGGTCATAGATTTGTGCGTTGTGCTGTAATTTGACGGGGGAGGTACATGTACATGAAGCTTTTCAATTCTAAAATATGACATTTTTAGAGCCCCATTTCTGAACTTGCCAATTTTTGTGTCCTTAAGGACGGCGGCCACTAATTGTGACCCAATTTTTTTTGGAAATTTTCACATTCAATGTTCTTTTTAGGTTGAGCACTATTGATTTCTGGAAAAAAAATTGGGGGTCATCGTGCATTTAACGGAGATAATTAACGCTAAACATCGCAAAAACCGCTGACCAGCAGTTTTTTCATATTTTCAATTAA
>JANTNT010179619.1:0-18433 GCA_024752375.1 Entacmaea quadricolor
ATCCCATCCCAAAAATCTCATTAAGAAATGATTTGTAAGACCTCAGATACTAAGGATGGTAACAGCCAGAGTTTCAGTGCATCCTTAGTCTGATTCATTTTCAGATATTGGTTAGTTAGGTGAAACATGGAGTGATTGGACTGCCATTTTAAGTGATTATCATCCAAACTGCTTGAAAGTCTAAATATTTGTAGATGTAACTACAAAGACAGCACTTTCTCCTCAGTTATTTTAAGATTCTGAATGTTGATTTAACTGGAACTCGAACCATACCCTCCCACACAACAGACCAGCACCCAAACCAACTAAACCACTTGGATGGCAATTAAAGGCTTAGGCATATGTAGGTTTATAGTGGTAACAAAAACCAAATGTTTTAACTACAGCAAAGAAACAAGTTTGCTGTATTTTTATACAATGAAAATTATCTCGTTTCCATTTAGCCCTGTTATAGTAGTGCAGCCACAGTTTTTCAGTCTTTTCCACTTTTTCAAAATCCAATCTAGAATTCTTATTAAAAATATATACCTAATTCACTTACACATAAGCTTTGAGTGGCCTGTAGGAAGTCACAGACACATAGATACGAAGGTCAAATTTTTTGCCTCCAATCAGCAATGGGTTGTCAATGTAACGAGATATCATGTATGCATCCTTGCCAGTAACATTCATCAACCTACATAAAAATAACTCAAAACAATTAAATATACATTAATGAATGCAGAAAATTTGATTATAAAATAACTACGATGTAGCACGCACTCTGATCAGTCAAGACGCATGCTAAAAATCAGCACACAGCACAGCAGCATGGACAACTGTGATTTGTATTTTATAAAAGAAATTAAAAAACTCATCCACTGTGCTGCGTGCAAATTACCTAAATAACAAATATCAGAGGAACATAAAAGAACCACTGAGGGCATAAAGAAACTCTGACAGTGACCATCCTTAGTGTCTGAGCTCTTACTAATCAATTCTTTAATGGGATTTGTAGAAGGGGATAGGGGATTCTTAGGGATGGGATTTGGTGTTGTGCCTAGTAGTGGACCTCCTGTCCTATCGTACTTCACCTGTTTTTTGAGCAAATCATTATTAAAAATTTCTTAAAACTTTGAAGCAAATGGGAAATTATCAGAACACTCACAAAGTTATGAGAAGCACTCGGCAATAACCCAAACCCTAACCTCCACTTTGTGTTGTGCTTTTCAAAACTTTGCTTGTGTTCTAAGAAGTCCCCGCATGCTTTAAATCTGCACACAGCACACACACTCACTTTTTAATTCTTCATTACAAACAGGTATAGAACAAGATAATAGACCTTCCCTGTATTCCCATCAAAGACCATAATGGCCGATGGTTCCAATAAAAGTTGGAGCTTGATAATTTCGTGCATGTATTTTATCAAATCCCCTTTGTTTTCAACCCTTGTTGTGTGGTCACTAAAGCAAGTTTGTGAAAGGTTTATTTCATGTACACTTACGGTGTTCCTTTACTGTCCTTAGACCACTTTTTTAACTGTGACAGACGATTAATAAGAAAAATTCCTTTCCCTTGAGCTAGAAGTAAAGAGATTTCACAATAATTAAATGATGTGACAGGGATGTTTTATATGGTACTATTGATAAGAACTAAGAGGGAAGTATCAGTGGAGAAAAGGCACGGCACTAAGAAAATAGCAGTCTTGTTTTTTCCGGCAGTTGCATGCATTCTGTTGGCTTGTGAGGGGATGATTGAGGATATTCTGGTTATGTCGTCGTACAATGGTCTCCATATTATCCATGCAACTATAACTAACTTTAACTGTGTTTTTGTTGAAAATCTTGTGATACCAGTGTGACTTCAGAAGTGCTTCTGGATCAAAAATAAAAAGGATCTACCAATGTTTTTTTACTTTTTATTTTTGATCCAGAAGCACTCCACTCACAAGCCAACAGAATGCATGCAACTGCCAGAAAAAACAAGACTGCCCATTAGACAACAACTGCCTCTCTTCAAACATCATATGCAACGCTCACGTTACTACAGACGAAGACGCCACTGGAAAGAACTGCATCAGACTGACAGAAGGAACATTTAAACAATGCTATACTCAACACAAGCTTTCTTTCCGAAACTCTAACTATGCAAATTGCACTGAACTTTCTAAGCACATATGGGAACTAAAAAAACTGAAAAACTGACTATTCTATCCATTGGTCTATTCTCTGCACCACAACCTCTTACAGCAACAAAACTAAGAAATGCAATCTCTGTCTCGCCGAAAAACTTCACATCATTGAAGCCGACAAGCACACTCTTCTCAACAAAAGATCTGAACTAATTTCTAAATGCCGCCACAAGAAAAAGTTATATTTAAAGAACCTTAATCCTAGACCCAATTAATCTATTTCAATAGCGCTGGATATACAAGTACAATAGATATCTATTTATATTTATATTTAACAACAGAATTTATTATATTAGCATAGTCATCTTGTATTTAATTTTATTTTATTTCTGAGCACTTTGTACTGAGCACTTTCTAGTCAGCGAAGACTACACTATCTTATCTATCTATCTTATCTATCTATCTTATCTATCTATCTTATCTATCTATCTTATCTATCTATCTTATCTATCTATCTATCTATCTATATATATATATATATATATATATATAGGAAGTAAGGACCATGAAGTGCAACAAGAAAATATGACTTCATAAAATAAAGGAAAAGGACAAGTTAGGTACTTACATCTGTTAGTTGGCTTCATAATCCAAGTACTTGAAGGATTCTTTCTAAATTCTTCTACAAACAGATTGTAATCAGCTGGCAGGATAAATGTCACAGGGATGAAATCTGTAGTTATTAAATAAAATAATTAATAGATTAATAATAAAGTTACTTTCTTTCCAATTCATCATTCACAAATCAACATTTAATCATATAAAATTTAACAAAAAAGCAGTAATAATAAGATTTGTAATATATAGGGTTAGGGTTTTTCTCTTTTTATTTCTTTTTCTCTTTCTTTCATTATTTTTCTTTCTTTTTTAACTTATTCTTTCATTTATTCTTTTCCTTTTTTCTTACATTTTTTCTTTATTTATTTCATTTCATTTTCTTTTGGTTTCTTTAACATATTCTTTTACTCTTCCTTTTCTCTTCCTTTCTTATTTTTACATTCTTTTTTCAATTCTTACTTTTTTATTTCTCAATTATTATTTCATTTAATTCAAAAACTTTTTTTTTCATTTTTAAATAAGCAACAAAAGGATGTGTAAAGCAAAGACATGGATTAAACATTAAAAATTTGTTACCTTATTTCATTCTTTTTCTCTCTTTTCTTTCTTTCTTTCTTTTATTTTATTATTTTTTGCCTTTATTCTTGCCTTCTCATGCTTTTACTCTTTCTTTTTCTTCCCTTCTTCATTTTCTTTCTTTCACTTCTTTTTTCGTTTATTCATTCTTTTTATTATTTTTTTCTTTCTTTTCTCGGTATATTTTACGGTCTCCCTCTGGTGAAGTGCAAAAAAATTGTAAAATACAAATTCCTTTTTTCCTGACAAAAAACGCAAATACAGGAAAGCACTTACTAAGCTCTCTCCGAATCTGTAAAACTGTTTGGAGATTTCGCTTTACTTCAGCGGTAAAAGGCGAATTTTTAGTTTTCAAAATCTTGGTCCATTTTTAATTTTGCGGGAACCCTGTGGTTTGATGCCGAAATATAAGTAAAATTTAAATTCCTTTTTTCAAAAAAAATCCCACATACTGAAAAGCTCTTACAAAGCTCTCTTCGAATTTATAAAAATATTCATAGATTTCGCTTTATTTCTACTGTAAAAGGTGAATTATATTTTTCGAAATTCTTAATCGAGTTTGAATTTTGCGGGATCCCTGTGGTTTAATGCTAAAAAATACGTAAAATTTAAATTCCTTCTTTCCTAAAAAAATAACTTATACTAGAAAGCTCTTTCAAAGTTCTATCCAAATCTGTAAAAATATTTGGAGATTTTCCTTAATTTCATAGAATTTAAGCCACTTTGATTTTTGATCAAAAAAACGAGGTGCCCCAAATTTTGGTACTTCGAAATAGCGCATATTTTCTGACATAATACACATTGCTGGAAAGCTTCAGTAACGACTAACACGTTTCTGGCGATATTTTATAAATCGAATCTAAAATAAACATTTTATGAGAATAACAAAAATTGTAAATTCTTTCCACCAGCGACGCCTGGTCAATATTTACCTTATTTTACCTTTTTCCTAAATTTCTTTACTTCCCGGTTTCCTATCCTAATGAAACTAGCACTGGCAACAGCTATTATGACGCCTGTTATGATGGCATTAAAATCCTTTAAAACTTTTGAAGCAATCATGAAAAAATGGAAATACAATTTTTACCTGATTTGGGCCTCCTGTGCCTTTTAATGAAAGTAATTATTCATAAAACCTCGTTTTGAAGCACGATAGACGCCCTTTTGTTTTAAACACAGGAAACCCAATTTTAGATTTCAATTTTAAAAATTAACTTCCCAATTTATTTTCAACTTTTTTCCAATGCTAAAAGATAACTATTAATGTCAAATAAAATCTATAAAAGTTTCATTAGAATACGAAATTTAAAACTAGTTAAACTGATAGAATTAGAGAAAAGCTTAGTATTTTCACCAGGCGTTCCTAGCGTAAACGATTCGCTATATTTGTTTATGATTATAAAATCTTTATTTTAAATTTGATTTCTTAAATAACTCCAGATACGTGTTGCTGTTGACTGTAGCTTTCTAACTTTGTGTATTATGTCAGAAAATACACATTATTTCGAGGTACCAAAATTTGGGCACCTTGATTTTTTGATCAAAAATCAAATTGGCTTAAATTCTATGAAATTATGGAAAATCTCCAAATATTTTTGCAGATTTGGAGAGAGATTTAAAAGAGCTTTCCAGTATATGTGATTTGTTTTAGAAAAAAAGTTATTTAAATTTTACGTAATTTTTAGCTAAAAACACAGGGATCCCGCAAAACTCAAAATCAAACAATAAATTCGTAAATAAAAAATCCCTCTTTCCAATCTAAATAAAGAAAAATCCCCAAATATGTTTTACAGATTGTGAGAGAGTATTGTAAGAGCTTTTCAGTATATGTCACTTTTTTTAGGAAAAAAAGAAATTTAATTTTTTACACAATTTTCAGCATTAAACCACAGGGATCCTAAAATGATATAAAATCATCCACAATTTTGAAAATAATAAATCACCTTGGTCAATGTATACCACTGATTACAAAAATTTGGTAAAAAATGCTTTAAATGGGCTGAACCTTGGTACAGGCATAGATCAAAACACAAAAAAACACTTATGTGAATAAAAAAATATTATTAAGAAAAAACATCTTATTAGATTTAAGTGCACCATTTGACACCATTAACCACCAAGTATTAATTAATCATCTTCAGTCTAACCTAGGAGCATCAGGAACTGCTTTATCATGGATCCAAGACTATCTTTCTTGTTGATGTCAACATATATCAGTAGAAGGTAGTTTGTCCCAAATGATCAATCTTATATGTAGCATCTTATATAAGGACCCTGTACCTGAGGGAATGTGTTCATGTGTTTTCTATAAATTTGTTTGTTCAAGATGTAATCAAGCAATAACATTCAAGTGAGTGATTTTCAAACTTTTTGACTGTTCTCCCAACATCCCAAGTGTTTTTATAAGAGTTTAAAACCTGGAAATTGAATTTTATTGCTTTTATAAAATAACTCAAAAAATTCTAGGTTTTAAACCCTCTTAAAAACATGCTCTTCAGCCAATCAGAACACGGGATTTCTGGAAGTTATTTTATAATCTTGTTATGTTGGTGAAACTTCATGGCATTTCTCGACACGTGTACGTGATCACCTCCACTTGGATAAAGGTTTGCACATGTTCAAATATCTTAGTGCATAACCATCAGAGGCATGTCATATTGCTTGGATGATAGATTCTTTCAAAATAATTGATCAAGCCGCATTTAAGTTCAGCCTCAAAATTAAAGAAGCTATTAATATTCATTGGCTAAAACCCACACTAAACCAACAAGTTCATCATGTTAACCTTTAATTCATTAGTTATTTATCTTATTGCCAATTATTCTTTTGTAATATTTCCTTATATGTGTGTCTAACTGCACTTTGTTCTTCATCACTGAAGATGGCAGTTGATTCTGCTGTAACATGTATGAATTCAAAAGTGTCGTAATTTTTCTCAAAATCAGTAAGTTCCTTACAACAGAATCATGTGCTACTTTGGTTCACACCTTCATCACTTGTCAACTGGACTATTGTAACAGTTTGTACTACGGCCTCCCTGTATACAAGATAGCAAAGCCACAAAGAATTCAACTGGAATTCAACTGTCAACTGGACTATTGTAACAGTTTGTACTATGGCCTCCCTGCATACAAGATAGCAAAGCCACAAAGAATTCAACTGGAATTCAACTGAATTCAACTGTCAACTGGACTATTGTAACAGTTTGTACTATGGCCTCCCTGCATACAAGATAGCAAAGCCACAAAGAATTCAGAAGCAGCTGCCAGGATCACATGTCAAATTTCCTGCTATATGCATATCACACCAATGTCTTAAAGATCTTCACTGGCTCCCTGTCCAACAATGGATACTTTAAAGTGCTTACTCGACTAACATTTAAAGCTACCCATGGTTTGACTCCAACCTATATAAATTTTCTGATCTGATTAAAGTTAAGGAACAGTCTTGCTACAACTTGAGATCAAATAAAGAACTCTTACTTGCAGTGCCTCCTAAGAGATATCTCCCATCATTGGGTGCAAGATCATTTAGCTTAGCAGCACCACATGAATGGAACTCCTTACCAACATCTGTGAGGAACATCTCTACATAATTATGATTGCTTTAAGAAACACTTGAAAACTTACTTGTTCCATATAGCATATAACCTATGATTTTTATTGCTTTTTATAAGACAAAACAGCACATTGGAACATCATATATGCTAATTTGTGCTATATGAATGTACTTATTATTTATCTTAAAAGAAATCAAGGATTATGTATCAGCCCCATATATTTACTGTAAATAAGAGGTACAAAGAAATAGCTTGAGCTCCCTGTGCCATTCCATGCATTTCTCACTCATTATGCAAACTTTTCAAGATGCACAGGCTGCTCTTTCACCCTAATCCTATAAGTATACATGTATACTCTTTACTCCCAATACTTTCAAATGATCTTATTGAGATATATTTAGGTGTTTACTATAATTTATCTATGAGTAAGTGTTCTGAAAATATAATATAATCAATATAATATAATTATATACTATAATATAATTTCATATATAACATACCAAGGTAAATGTATCTGCCATTTTCATCTTTTTCAGCCAAAGCACTGCCCTCTTTTTCTATTTCTTTACGGTATCGTTTGATATTTTTTAGCATGAGATCCTTTCTTGTTAGTTCATAGTGATTTGGAAAATGGTTGATCACTCTACAAATACACAAAAGCAAACAAAGTAATGTCATTGATTAAGGAAAGAAACGATCCAATTACAAAAGTACTTCCATTAAAAGCAAATATATGGAATGAATAAGAGGACATTCTTGATGTTGTAGCCTTGGTTACAGATCTTAAATAAGTAAATCCAATGGTGGATCAGAATTTATCAAAGGCCAATTTACACAATAAAACTTTTCCCTACGACTGTCATATGCAATCTGCTGACGCCATGCCCACAACACCCTACAACCTCCTAACAACTGTTGTGCATCACAAAAAAAAGTTGTAGCATTTTAAAATAAGTCATGGTGTCAGTAGATCACATGTGACAGTTGTAGGGAAAAGTATTACGGTGTAAATCTGTCTAAATGCCTTGTTACACTAGGCAATGTTTTGTGCAACTTATCTCATAATGGCGACAGCAAGGGACTTGGATAAACATGATGCATTATAAAAGCAAATGCTATTGGTTGATTACACAAATCTTTGTGAAACAAGTTGCTGGTGTGGTGATACACTGTGCAATGTGTTCAAAGTTGCTACTGAGCTCTACTTCATACAACACTAAGGGCAATGAAAAATATTGTGAGACAACTATTATTACACTGTGCAATTCTTCAGCTACTTGTCTTGTAACGCCGTTGCAAGACAAGTTGCTGGAAATATTGCACAGTGTAACAGGGCCTTAAATCTACTTTAGATACACAACTGTAGAAAATACATGTAAATCTATCCATGGGGGGGAGTTATTATCACCTAGAGACTTACTGATCATCTGCTAGACGATAACCTGTTTCCACATTGAAAATAGCTCTTACAGTTTGCACACTTGCCCTGAAATAAATAAAATACTAAGCTTAAGTAATTGTTTTATTCACCTAAATTGGAGAACCAAAATAAAATCTCTCACCCTCCCCTCATATTTTGTCGTTGCTATGGCAGTTTACAAGGCAAACATGACTATCACGTATATAAAATTTAACTATTTCTAAAACGGCAACTACCCCAATGACATCAAGAACAACTGAAATGCAGTTTCAACTGTTGATTACTGTCTTTTCTCACCAGTAAAAGTTCCAATCTTCATCGTCAGCACAAGGAACCCAGCCTCGCTTCTCAAAGTTGTTTACAAGAACAGACTTTTCGTTATCGGACATATACCTTACTCTAGCCATAGTATTTGATGGTAAAACTACATCCCTATTAACACTCTATCGATACGTATGTGGCTGCTGTAAAGATCCCATGCAATTCTCGAGCAAATCGCGATATATTTACATAATCTTGTTGATTACACAAAGTTTTGTCGATTTCAGATTCCCGCCATTTATATTACCCATGAGGCTTTGACAGTAGAGACACAGGGAACCCAAACTAGTATCTTTGATGGTTTATTTTGTTCAATATTCTTTTTATTATCAAATATTTATTAAGCAATAGAATTAGTAATGATTTATAATTACCTTTTTAAAATCTGTGTCGCTCAATTATCCAATTTTGTAATATTACTTCTTAAATATCTTAAGTTAGTATACTGAATACGTTGGGTTACCTGCGGTGGACGAAAGCCATCATGCATTCAATGCATCCGAACTGAATGTCAAATGTTCTGCTCTTAAAACATCAAAGAAAATCTTTCACTGACAATTGATTTTTAATCCATGAAGATCAAGAACTTGTAGACAAGTAGAGACTTGACAATCGCTCTTAAAGATGACAAGTTCTTCAAGCCCAGCTGTTCGACAGTCGGCCATCTTGATAATGACTCTTGCTGCTTTCGCTGTGATCACACTTTATGGATTTCGCGATGTTTTTAGAAATATAGAACCTAACAAATGTGAGATGACCTACATGTATCAATGGCCAGTGTATGTGAAGGTGCCGTTGTTTAAAGGAACATCAAAAATCTTCCCCAGATATTCACTGCACCTGTATGGAGAAGGCTCCCTTGAGGAAGTCACTCAAAACCTCAAAACACTAAGGGGAATACCAGTTCTTTTTATACCTGGTAATGCTGGAAGTCACAAACAAGTACGATCTCTTGCTTCTGTAGCCCTTAGAAAAGCTGAAGATAGCTCTTATGAGTTTAACTATTTCACAGTTAACTTAGATGAAAGATTATCTGGTATTTTTGGAGTAATGCTACAGGAACAGGCCGAGTTTGTTCGACTTTGTGTTACGAAAATATTAAGACTCTACAAAGGTTTACCACATCCCCCTAAAAGTGTTATCATTATTGGCCATTCTATGGGTGGAGTTATAGCCAAAGCGCTATTCACAGTACCCAAGTTTGACCAAAACCTAGTCCATACCATTATAACACTTGGCACGCCCCACCAACACCCTGTTATGTCCCTGGATCCTATTCTTTGTAATTTCTACAGCAATGTCAATAAGTATTGGAATAGGGAAGCTTATACAGCAAGAAGCAATTCTACATTGAAGAATGTAACAATAGTGTCTGTAAGTGGTGGATTTAGAGATTTTCTTGTTAGGTCAAGCCTTACATCACTACAAAGTTATCTACCCCAATCACAGTCAATAAGTGTTGTCACTACCTCAATACCTAGAGTATGGGTGTCTGTGGATCATTTATGTCTGTGTTGGTGTAAACAGTTAGTACTTGTGATAAATAGAGCTCTCTTTGATATGATTGATCCAAGTACAGGACATATTTCTTTAAGAAAAGACAAGAGACAAAGAATATTTCATCATCATTTTATTCAGAATTCTGGCACAAAACAGGTTTATTTTGGGGATAGTAGAAAGAGTTTGAACATTGACATGAAAGGCTACAACCCTGTAATGGTTAACAGAAGATTGTGGGTTTTTAAAGGAAGACAATTAGACAAAACATCTACCAAACTTTACACCTTCCCATTAGAAGAATGGAGAATCACACATGATTCTTTTCTTGTTTTTACAAACCTTAAATCAGAAAAATGGTTATTTGCTTGTAAAAAGTCATCGAGCCATCCATGTAGTGCATCAACAGACTTGTCTCATTATGCCCAGCTATTGCCATCAGGTAACTCTCCTCTCAAGTTTGTTTATCTGAAACTATCTGACTTCACTGAAGTATCACACTTTGCTATCATGTTCCACTCTTCTAAGACTTTCAATGTGCTGAAGACAGAGTTTCACTCTATGGCAAGTTCTTCCTTCATACTAGATGTTCCATGGATATTTTCTAGAAATCCCACAACAATAGACATTGATGAAGATGTGATGTTCTCAAATATTACATTGTCATCTGTTGCCAAAGTTTGGAAAGTTTTTGACATCATTGTTGAAACCAAAGATTGTGAATTAATTGAACCTTTAATTACTGGACGTGTTAACATTCCATGGTTTAATGAAAATGTTTATTCCCAGTCCTCATCTGGTAGTCTTAAGTTACAAATTAAACTCCATCACCCAAGACCAAGAGGATTTGTGGGAAATATTGAGGTCCACCTATGGCTTGACCCCAAGTGCTCCCACCAATTATCTATAAAACCTAACCTCAGTCAAATGCTTGGACAAGTTTACAGATTCTATGGTGTTCAACTTCCTGTGTGGGTGTACTCCATGTTGATGTTAGTGCTTGCATGGCAGGTCTCAGCACTAGCAAGTTCACAAGATTGCCTTTCATTCTTTGACCTCTTAACCAGTGTTTCAAGAAGCTTTAGAGTACTTCTTCTGTTGACCCAAGTTCACTTTGTTCTTTCTCAAGTTGTATTACCATTCTTTGTCATGCAAAAACATTTGGGTCAACATGATTGGCTACCAGGCATCTATGATTTAAAAACATTTGATTGGCTCTTACCTCTTTTAATTATCATATCCACTGCAGTACTTTTAACTGTTATTATTTTTGTATGGAATGGAGTGTTGCTAAGGTTTGGAGGCAGTGTGATCTTTTGGAAGCAAAATTTTCAGGACATTCTTTCTGAAAAAAGCATTTTTCCATTGAAAGAAATTGCATTCATGGTTGTAAATACCATGGTATCATTTACCGTCTGTGGAACTCTGGCTCTAGTCATTGCATATTTTTTCTTCTTAGGAAGAGCAAGTAAGCAATTCTCTTTACTTCACCAGCTTAAGTCTTCAGCAGCAGACACTAGAAGCAAAAAACTTACTCAGGTTCTTAAGAATGTTTGCAATTTTTCCCTTACAGTATGTACAGTTACAATGCTTACAGTTTTTATCAACATAGCATCTCTTGTTGTTTGGATTAAAGCAGTCCCATACTCCTATACCCTATCTCCAGACCCAACATCATTTTTAGGAGCATTAATGGGTTTAAATCTCATACATCTAGGTTATCACCCTCTCGGCAGCGCACCTCAGTCGTTAGTTTATGTTTCATTCTTTGTTGGTGTTGTTATAACACAAGCACCATTTTTTCCATTACACATGGTTTGTTATGGCCCATGTCTAGTTTTGACTGCTTTAAATATATCACGCATTAATAAGCAATTGAGTGCTAGAAAGGTGCAAGAAAAAAAGGATTGAAAGTTTTATGGAAAGATTAACAAAAACTTGCTATGAAAAATCATGTGCCTTTTTTAAAAAACCCTTTTTAATATTTCATTTTTGTCATTTTGTTTCCCAGAAGCAACATTTGTTATTGTGAACAATGTTTAGATCTTGTCTCATCAGTCTGTTCACATGTTTATTTGTTTTTCTATTTTTTAGAAAATTATATTGTTAACATTATAGAACTGTTGTAATAAAACTTGAAGTTTGAGAGATAGTGTAAGCTTTTTTAAATCAATTTATATTGCCAACATGACCTCAGAATTTTTTCTTCAACCTTTCCCCAACATGATAGTACAAACATGTCCTTGTCATGTGCATGCTGCCAATTTTGAAAAAGATTGCACATGCAGGAAGAACATTATTGGTACACTAATCCAACTGTCCAATAAAGGAAGCGTGCAAAGGATTGTGATGAAAAAGAAGCAGCCCTTGCCACAGGCTCAAATTGCAAAGCAGTCAACAAAATAAAAGCCATAATCAGAAAAGAAAGTCCTGGATTAAATAATAAGACCAGTCAATTCCTATAGTGAAATTTGAAGAGAAAATCAAACATAAAAACTGAATTATTTAGTTGGAATGCAAGTGTTCATCTGAAAAAGGACTGGGGTGAGGGCTGTTTTGCAGAACATCAAAACACACTGTAATTGGTCAGTTGGTGCATGTGCTGGACAGTTGAATGAACCAATCAAAGTGCACACCTACACTATTGAACCAATCAAAATATATAAGGCATATAGCGTAATAGGTAAATTACGAGCCCTAAACATGTAATGACAGAAGAAGACTGCACTAAGGCCTTTGACAACTTCTAGTCATTAGATAGATAAAGCCAGTTCAACCAGAAACCGTGGACAGCTGTTTCAGCCTGTTGGGCCTCGTCAGCACGGTGCATCTGGAGAACTGGCTGGATCCCACCAAAAAGTATCATACAAGAAGGAGTAGGCAAGTAAGCCATGTGGGATGGGCTCAAAAGACGTATATAGGTATACGTATATAGGTAAATTACGAGCCCTAAATGTGTAATGATAGAAGTTGTCAAAGGCCTTAGTGCAGTCTTCTTCTGTCATTACGTTTAGTGCTCGTAATTTACCTATTACGCTATATGCCTTATACATCTTTTGAGCCCATCCCACATGGCTTACTTGCCTACTCCTTCCAATCAAAATATACCATAAACCAACCCAGGGTTCATTTGAAATTTATCAAAATACTAAAATTACAAACAATTCAGTTCATACAATAAAACTATTTATTAGCAGTATTTTGCATTATAATAAAACATCCTGTCTTACACCTTATTGGCTATAATTGAAAACAGATAAAATTCCCATACAGCAATAGCTCTAACAGAATACTAGAAAATAAATACAAAATTAAGGGAACAGTCACTTATAGAGGCAGGGTGTGAGGACTCCCTTGGAATTCAACAACCCTCCAATCCTCCTTATGATTTAAAGTGTCCATTTTTTTCTGATCCTTCAGCCAACCTTGAAAATTTAAAGCCTGTTCTAAAGCTCACCCATTCCTAACACTATAAATAAGGACCATGCTGTTAAGTAGAGTGAAGTTTTTGTTAAGAGTAATGTTAATATTTTGTCCTTGTGTAGTAAAAACATTGAGGCATTAAATAAGGTTATGGCAAATGATGATATTCTACCCTGCAAGAAGAATCATTTATGCTCCTCTGTGGAAGCAACAAAAATGTTTTCTTTGCTGGCACAGAGTACAATGATCAATGGTACTGCTTGCATGGTAATGACATTCCTGTTCTGGCATTGGGATGGCATCTTGGTGAGTAGAAGACAAGTGGTAATACACTGCTGAAACAGCTGATTGACAGATTGAAAAAATGAGGAAAATGTGATGAATGCCAGTGACTTTCAATTGGTAAATTAAAAAACGTTATGTTAATATAAAGGGACTGTCTAAATTTAAAACATTCAAGCAACTGACTTTCTAAAGAATTCCAATTTCTTCAATCTCATCATCTTTCTCACCAGTCTTTACCACATTCTCATTCCCAAAGACTGCATTGCTTAAATTAGTGTTTGCCAATAAAGGAAGGACAAACAACTTGTGGCAAATCCACTGTCACTCATGTGAACTAAAGCTGGAGCTACAATGCCTTATATTAAGCAAATCATAAAAGTTAGCCAACCAGTCATTTGCTTCCTCAGTAAGACTAAAAGGGCCACACACAAACAAGACCGTTTCTAATAAGTGACTGCTGCATTCCTCCATTTGTCTTGGAGTATTTTATGTACATAGTTTAGTTTACAGACAATACCCTTGCAGCAAAGACTCTCCTCAACTCCTATAAAGTAAAAATAGGCCACTTTATTTGATTTGTAAAATTAAGGATAATCTTGATTGATGTAAAGGTAACCAGTCATCCCACAAAACACAGCCTGAAGACATTAAAGAAATTACTTTCTTTCAGTATTATAGGCTGACACCACTAGATGACAAGTCCCTGCAACACTATGCAGAGAAACGTTGCAGCAACAATTCCCTTCGTGTGTACTTTAGAATTTTTGTGAAATAAAAGCTTCTCCTCATAACAGAATTTTGTCCATGCAACAGGTTGCATGAATTGAAACTGGTTTGTGTTCAGAAAGAAATACACACAAGGTGACATGTCCTCACATCATGTCACAGGCAGAGTTGTTACCTAGTATGTGCCAGCCCTTATGGCTATCAGTTATCTTCTCATCAGGAGGCTGAGTGAACAATAATTAACTATAATTCATCAACTTTTCAAAATATTGAAGATTATGCAATTTTTTTTTAAATTTAATTAATCAAGTAGAGAGGGGAAAATAGCAAAGACTTGTCGTTAGGTTTAAGGAATTTTGCTAAACTAAAAGAGTATAATAGTTACAATGTCTCCTAAGCCTTAGTATGCTTATTTTTCTATCTTATTTATATATTACCAAGATTCTTTCCACCTAACAAGGAATCTCTTTTCCAGAGCCCATTGTACCTTTTGGGGCCAGAAATTAAATGCTTTAGGAAAATTAAAGGGCTACTCACCTTCTGGATAGTAAAACAATGAAAACCAACTAAAGCAAATAAATTCTGTCCTAGTGTAAAATTACGTACTAGCAAAAATGGAGACTCTAAAAATCAGAATGCAATATTTCATGCTTTTTATAGAACCTTGACGTACAGTAAGTTTCCAATCATAAAGACTTACTTCAAGCCCAACCACTTCAATAATGAGGTGGTTCTCATAATGTACGGTCATAATGAAAAAAACTGGAAGAAATATCAAAGTTCCTTGGCATGGTCCTGAAGGGGTAAGACCATGTTCATTTCCATACCATAATTAGCTGGCATAAATCTTCATACTACCTATTCTAAGATAAATTATGCTACGTACAAGTTATGCAATATATCTTACTAATACTAAGAGTTTTCTTATTTACAGTTCTGTAGGGCATCTCACTGAGTCTTATTTCTCTCAAATAATGTTAGCATAATTGTATATATTATGATTTGTATGTATCTTGATTTGAATCACTACTTATTATAAAAACAGATGCTAAATTGTCCCTTAACCTTGTTTATGCAATTAAAATACTGTATAATTCTTCCTTCAGTTTGTTGTTGTTGTATTACATATTTTGTTAACATGAAGCAGGCACTACAACCTTGTATTGCAACACTGCACCACATAATTACAAGTCAAAGTATGAGTCTAACCAGTACAACCATTTTAGATTGCATGCATGCAAAATTAGCTTAAACACTGGAGGTAAAGCTAAAAATTTGCTATCATAAACATGTTTTTCAAGGCAAGTACATGTGTCAAACATTGTACAATAATGATATAAATACATCAATACATAAGACAGTTTGTTTTCCAATTGGTTATTTAAATTAGTTAACAGAAGTTAAATGATAACAGAAAAGTGTAATCTTGTTTGGTGATCCTATTCTTGGTTTTCACGTGACATCAAAGCCGCCATGTTGGTGTACAGCTAACAAAAGATTTCTCATTAGCCATAATTGTTATGTACACCAACATGGCTGCCATGCCTTTGTTATTTCATTCCCTACAGAATGGTTGAAAAACAAGAATTGTGGATCAGTACCAAAGGTTAAGGGATAATTTACCTGCAATTATTAATTTATAATAATCCAATAACCTATCATGGCAAGTCTTGACTCTATCCTGCATCAAGAGTAAAAAAAAAACAAAGAAACCACAGGCTGACCATGAACTGTGTCAATCATAACACTAACACCACTAATGCTTGATATCTTATTGCTGTAGCACTTGTCATTAAAATTTGTTAAGGCCAATTTACATGCTACAACTTTTCCCTACAACTATCACATATAATCTGCTGACGCCATGATTTATGATTGTCGTAAGGCTTTAAAACATGTTTTAAAATCCTTCAACATTTTTTCAAGTTATACACAACCATCATAAGGAGGTTTTAGGGTGTTGTGAGCATGGTGTCAGTAGATCTATTGCATGTGACAGTTGAAGGGAAAAGTTGTACCATGTAAATCAGCCTTTATGCAGCTAAAATGCCAATATTTATAGTATATCAATATATTACATATGGTTTTCTCTTTGATGTTTGTACATTCCTATTATAGATCTATATACTGTAAGTACTATAAAGTGTGACTCTCATATACTCCATGGTAAATGAATATATGAATATAATTTACTATTACCAGTAACAAACTAGACATGGAAGACTATTGAATTTAATATAAAATCAATGTAGATTGCAGAAAAAATTCAAAAAAAAATTTAAAGAGAATTAAATGAATAACTTCAAAGCAGATCTCTTATTTTGCAAAGTAAATGTTACAGACAGCATCTAATGGTTGGTTTAAAAAAACTAACTGTTCTTCTCTAATAAGCTTTTAAAAATAAAAAAGCTAGTTCTAGAAGTACATTATGTGTGTGTTAAAAATGACTTTGAAAAACCTTATTAATATCTCAGGCTCAAATTATAAAATACTATGCAAATAAAATAAGATAAAATAAACCCTAATCCTAACCCTAAGGAAATATCACAGCTTTGCATCCAACTTATTAAAATACATGAACTGTGAGAGTTGCAAACTTTGTGCATTAAAAACCCACTTGTTGTGGTTGTCTGAGGTCTAAGTGTGAACTCTTCTATCAATTTATAATAACACTAATCAAATATCTTAAGTCCAAAAGTATCAATGATTTGTACTTGGTGAGGCTGCAACTCTAACAGTAAGACAATCTGTACATAACAAATGTCCAAATAATGACAAATAATGGGCAGGTGTTTGCAATTTCTATATAACTATCTTTTATATTGATTAATGCACACATCTGTGCTCTTGGATATAAATTGTGTAAGTGTTAAATTTAAACATTTCCACACTGATGTGAATGTTGCACAATTTCCAACTAGTGTCACACAATCTCTGGCTAATGTTACACAATCTCTGAATAGTGTCATACAAACTTCAACCATTGTCACACAACCACCAACTATGTTAGAGAGGATATCTACAGGCTTGACCTCTGCCAGCTTTGACTGGTATGAAATGTTCATCAGTGTTTCCATAATGTGTTGAGAGTCTGGAATGCACTCATGGTCCACTTCCTTCCTTACCAGTTAGCCAATATGTCACCATCTTGCCTTTACCTTTAACAGTAACTAGCCCACGGCAATTGAAGGTGTAACCACGAGTAGACAAGATATCATATATATTTCTGGTCACCTGAAACCAAATAACAGTGACATACTCTGTGTACACTTATTACACTGTAATTACACTTAAGTTTAGAATTTACTTTGATTTGAGAGTAAATACAAAATGAGCAAATGAAAAGATAAAAGAAGAAAAAAGGGGGATAAAAGAGTTGAAAAGTGGGGCTCTAGACTGCCACTCTCCTGCACCCACACCCTTAAACTTGAGTTGCTTAGCACCAAGCCTTTTAAAGCTAAAATCGAAACCGTTTCCAAATGTTCCCATAGGAAGCTACAGTTGTGATTTTGAGCATTATTTTAGACAAAAAAGTGTGGACTACCTATAGTTTATTATAATAATAATAATAATAATAAATAATAATAGTGGGGTGCTTATATAGCACATTTCACATGTCTCATTGCACTTCACAATTCAGTCAACAGTGGAGGACTTTACGGGCTGCATAGTAAGGCACCATTGGCAGCTACACAGCTTACAATCATGAGAAGATAAATTAGTAGATTAGAACATTATGCCTGTGGCTGTGGAATTTATTGGGTAGTTCCAGAAAATATCCATACTCCTACCCTATGCGTATGGTAGTTCCGTCGTGTACAGGAATCTTTTGTTTTATAATACAATAACAGAGTGTATATTCTTTGTTTTGGGGCATTGTTGTATTGTATGCATCGTT
>JANTNT010179841.1:0-18403 GCA_024752375.1 Entacmaea quadricolor
TTTACTATTCTGTCAGCTATATCAGCTGATGTGGGCCTGCGTACTCTACACACACTACCACTACATTTACTATTCTGTCAGCTATATCAGCTGATGTGGGCCTGCATACTCTACACACACTACCACTACATTTACTATTCTGTCAGCTATATCAGCTGATGTGGGCCTGTATACTCTACACACACTACCACTACATTTACTATTCTGGCAGCTATATCAGATGATGTGGGCCTTCGTAGTCTACACACACTACCACTACATTTACTATTCTGGCAGCTATATCAGCTGATGTGGGCCTGCGTACTCTACACACACTACCACTACATTTACTATTCTGTCAGCTATATCAGCTCTACACACACTACCACTACATTTAATATTTTGTGCGCACAACACTGAACTTGCATGTTGATATTTATGGAGGGAGGAAAACAGAGAAAAATCCTCGTAACAAGGGAGAGAACAACACATCAAACAAAATCAACCCACATACTACACTCCGCACGCGGGCTCCAACCACGGACCCTTTGTATCAAAGCCTTGTTGGTTAGAGGATAGGCGTAGACCACCCGTACTACCCATAGGTATGTGAAAAGAGAATGGAGGTTTTAACGTTGCTTTGGAGATGAGTGCGTGTGGTTTACAATGTGTTCAGATCAAGGAGAAACTAAGGAAAAGTATATAGTGGATGTAGTTGAATTGAAAATTCCGTATAACAAAATAACAACCATAGAGCAGATTTCGTATGACTGTGAAAAAAGTACGTCCTGAACGTGCCGTGCCGTGAACACC
Organism: Entacmaea quadricolor; assembly: GCA_024752375.1. Classification (NCBI taxonomy): domain Eukaryota; kingdom Metazoa; phylum Cnidaria; class Anthozoa; order Actiniaria; family Actiniidae; genus Entacmaea; species Entacmaea quadricolor. The sequence goes on from JANTNT010179841.1 coordinate 793, forward strand.
ACATTTTGATTGGGTTTCGCAAATGTTTCTTCCGTGAGCAAATGTCAACACGGCCGTGCCGTGCCGTACCGTACCGTGCCTGACGTGTGAAAGCAATGCGATTGGATGAGAATTGACGCTCGCACCTTGCGATTGGCTTGCAAAAGAAGCCGTTTGAGTGTTCGATGATGTGACACGTTGACTTGAAATGTTTTGCTTTGTATGATTGGAGGAATCCGTGCCGTGACCGTGTCGCGTGCTGTGTTTTTTCACAGTCATACGAAATCTGCTCTATGTTCTTCACAGCACTTTTTATATTCCGTAACACCCTGGTCACATGTATCTCTGCAAGACGAGCGGAGACTGGTAACGATCAACATGTAAACGAGGCCAGCTGTCCCTGGACGTATGATGTACGATTCTGTATATAAAAGTTTTCATCGAGTATATCGTTTTGAAATATGTGGCATAATAGATCATAAATACACAATGATTTATTAGATGAAACTTTTATCAGGGTTTGTACAGGATGTCGCGTGAAAATTTCCACGACTTTTCCAAAACATTTCAAAACCTATTGACTCAAATTTCCAAAACTACACAAGTGCAAAAAAAGTTTTAAAAATTCAAAAACATTCAACATACATGCATGCATTTACCAATACAGGATGTCAGGTAATTAAGTACTGACCTTGATAAAAACAGCAAAGGGAGCCATAACCTTGGGGTGTGCCTCAACGAGGTCTGATAACACGTTTAGAGAGGAATCCGCCTCAGCAGCAAAGCCACTACCAACATGAGTCACCAGCGCACCTACAATTTCCTATATTAAATAACAGGAATAATAAACCTCTCGAGTTCTATCCCCAGATCTCATTGGCTAAGGGGAAAAGTAGTAAAAACATTATATATAAAGTATATTGACTTTTGCACCATCAAATGACAGCACACATGGGAAGTGGCACAACAATAGAATTTCTTTCCCTTGAGGAATGGAATTTCATCCCCAGTCTGAATCGTTCTGGCCCTCGCGATGCTTTCAAAGACTGATCCTTGTCACGCACGCTATGACTCAGGTATGTCGGTACTGAATGTTCTTATAGAAACCTGAATGCTACCAAATACAGCCCCATCTCTTAGTAAAATAAAGCAAAACATTTTGAATTTTAGTAGGTATAAGTGGTTTACCCACGACCTCCTGAATTTTAAATGTTTGGAATATTAGCCTCATATTTGTTCCACAGTTTGATACAGCAGGCATCCGAAGATATTCTATGCTTGACTTCTATCTGCTTTCAGCTTTAAAACCCAGTTGCAAGGTTTTTGTTTGCTTGGTTGTACCATTTGATTGCTTGACTGATGTCACTAGTTGAGAGCGGGTCCTTATGACGTCACTCAAGCGAGGAAATTTGCGTCAAGCAAAACTTTTTTTGGCATTAAATGTATATCTTTGAACAAGACATGCGCAAAAGCTAACATTCTAGACAAAGCTCGCATCTATAACCATACGTCTAACTTTTTTATTTACGACGTCTAATATAACTCAATATTAGTTTAGTTGCAGAACGTCATCTCATTCATAGATCCACTCACACAATAGCACGACCAATCAAAGCTTAGCAGTTTTCCCACTGGAATGTGTGTGTCCGACAAACACAATCTTAAACCGCTCGTTCACATAAACGATTTTAGGAATTCAGTGATTTTTTTCCTGGCATATTCTTAAAAACATAAAACTCAAACAAGACATACAAAACTTTCAGCAATCAATGTTTTTTATAAGCCGCATTCTGTTGAAATCTTTTAGCTTGTCGGACGTAGCAACAGTAAATAACGAGCTGTGGAACTATGAATTGTAAAGTACTAGTTCCGGTGTTATTGCGCACATGCTAAGTCGACATAGAAAGCAAAGATTATCAAGGTCGAGAAGAAAGACGCCGACCGAAAGGATCTCAACAGCAAACTACAAAAACAACAAGTGCGGCTAACATGAAAACCAGTCAAACCAGCTAAGTCACAGTCGACGCAAGTCCCACGATTACATAAATAGGGAGAACCGACATAACACTCAGTTACTGTAATAAATGAATACAATCTATTGTCGTCTGTTGTCATTCTATCAATTGTATTGTGTTATTCATTATAATTGTATGCATATATTACATCAACTGAGTGCAATTAAGGTTTTTCCAACATTAAATACCACAGAAAAAAAAACTGTTGAAAGCAAAAAATTTCTCTAATTCTCTGCCACTGGCATAACAGACATTAAGGATATTTTTCACATCCGCGTCGGATATCATTAGAATAAACGTCAGTTGATAAGAAAAAAGTTAGTTCTGATCTTTTAACGTGCCGCCATACAGCTTGCTTTGTGTTTTCATTTTTCGTAAATGCGCGAAACAAAACCCTAAATTTAAAGTAGCGATTGAGCGGCACAATTTCCTCAGACACTTCATTTAGCGTCTTATAACGACATCTCGGGACGTAAATACGGAATTCACAGAGAAAAAAGTAACAAGCAATTTTTTAAAGTATTTTTCAATCCCATTTTTCTTCATCGCTTTCATTTCTTAAAAGTCTTAAAAACGATAAGGTCAATACCTGCTTGCAGTAGAGATCAAAAGACGCAAACGCGAGTCTGTAGATGGCGCATGAGTATGAACAGACAGAGGGATCTGGTGACCTTAGAAGTACTTCACCAAGGGACAATAAATTGTTGAAATACTCTCGTAGAATCTGCAAACAAAAAATCTCCGTTTACACAAATTATACAATCCTCGACATTGCATTATTCCACAACTCTGTAGTCCAAAATTACAACTATTCTAAACACCTTTTGATTGTTTAACAATTTTCCGTTTTTCCGTTTCTCTCTCTCTCTTCTTTTTTCTTTTCCTATCATTTCTTTTCTTTTCCTATCTTTTCTTTTCTTTTCTTTTTGTCTCTTTTTTCCTCTTATACAATCACGAACGCACCTGGACGTGTGAAGTGAAGGCGGCAGACAGCATTTCCTCAGTAAAATGGCCAACTTTGATCTTGTTTCTGAAGAGACTCTCTACGGTCTTTTTGCGGTTACCAGTAGAATGAAGAATGAGGAGGACGAAGAGATCGATAACCTACAAACATTATACATCGTACATTAACATACAATATCATCATCGAACCACATCATACAACAACATCATCATCAAACAAAAACATTGAATATGGTGAAAACTAGTCAAGCGACTAGTGTGGACTGCGTCGGTGCTTCTTTAGATAATAAGATGAAAATTGGATGAGTTGTAGCACCGTCTGGTGGAAATATGGTAACTGGCGTTTCGGACGTTAGTCCTTCGCCATTCTACTCCGATGAAGGACTAACGTCCGAAACGTCAGTTACTATATTTCCACCAGACGGTGCTACAACTCATCCAATTTTCATCTTATTAAACAAAAACATTATGTAACAACATCATATAATATATATCATTCAACTACATCATACATCACTGTACAACAACACCAAACAAAGTACTAAAACAACAACTAAATATGACTAAATAAAGAAAACTCGTTCATCAGGTTTATTTTTAGAAGATGCCTATTTTGCTTGTTCTAGATAGTGTTCGTACCAATGAAAGATCAGGAGTTTTAAAGGCGAATTCCAGGAGCAGCGCGAACCCTGACTAGTTTTTATCATCGTTGTTGTTGCTGCTGTTTTTCTGGGGTTTTTTTTTTCTTTTCCATTTTCATTTTCTCGTGATTACGTGCGCATCCAAACTTGACGGACCGAAAAATCGAAAGAAGGAAAAAGAGAAAAATATTGTTCCTTCTGTTGCAAGAAATTTACCAAGAATTACATGTACTTGTATTTTCTCCTCTTCAAAACCCCTGCTTTGACTTCAAGACGCCTTAAGTTTTAAAGATTATAGGTAAAGTTATAGGTAATTTGAAACACCGTTAATAAAAAAACGAGTATTCTTAACTGACGTTTCGGACGTTAGTCCTTACTCCGACGAAGGACTAAAGTCCGAAACGTTAGTTAAACTCGTTTTTATTCACGGTGTTTCAAATTACCTACAACCCATCCATCGTTTCTATGTATTACACACCGACGCAGCTCAAACTAGATTAATCACTAGTTTTCTTTTGCATTACAAATTTGGATGCGTGCGCAGTTCTGAGAAAACGGGCGATAGAAATTATTTTTGGCTGTAAAACGAAGAGCCGACCAAAATTGCCTCATGTTGGTTTAAACATTGTAAAATCGTATACAGTAAAGCTCACAAGTTTGGCACGGTACGCGCGCGTGTATTTTTTGTGTACCTTGTGCGGACTTCATACGGACGGACTTCGTTATATAATGGTCCGCGCAAATTATACGCAATTTCCGAGCAAGTTTCGCGCGCGTGTTACCGTGTCAAACTTCTAAACTGTACTAGTATTTTTTTAACTGTTACTTAAAATGCAGATTAAATCGATGCATGCGTACAGATGTGTTCACAAAAACGCAACTAAAGGTAAATTTAAAATGGTGTACCTTGTGCAGAGCAGAGGAATTGACCGACTCAATGGCCTGTGCGGTAAAATAGAAGAAATCAGTGAATGAGTAATTTAAGACAACACATTAATGAGACTAAGTACTTGGATACCTTTAACCAGCCTTCTGCTACTGATTTCTGGAACCTGATACCAGAACGTATTGCATCCAGTGTTAATAGTTCTCCATCTTTATCAGTACTGATTGAGGCACTAAATGATGGAAAAATATTAGATTAATAGAATTAATAGAATACGGTATTAGCCTTTTCCGTGACTAGTATACAAGCTAGATTCCCTGCTCCTAGATCTTCTATAATTTATTACTTACCCCTCCATTGCTCCTTTGGGATTTAAAGGTGTAGAAGATGATTGAGGTGTAATCATTGAACTGAAGTCCAAATTGATTCTCAGCTCACTTATAACCTGCACAAGAAAGGTTTCATTCTTATTGCAATCTTTTAACTATAAAACTTATTTTACTGGGTGGTATTCTCCAAAAAGTGTGAAAAAGTACAGCACCCAGTATTGTCATGACACAGAATAAAACAAATCACTTTTTTTTCAAAATATATACTCGCTTCTGATTGGCTAAGTCAATTCTCCATGACTGGACATCATTGTCCAACATTTTTCATGGCTGTACTCTGACATCACATGTTGTCCAACATTTTTTGTGGCTTTACTCACCATTTGTTGAGCAGGAAAAAATATTTAAGAAAATCAAACTTTTGTCAGTATATTTTTCTTCAATGTGTTTTGGCCTAATTCATTTGGCAGAAATGGTTCAAGAATAAATAGCAAGTAGGTCTTGGTCAAGAAACAAAGAACTTTGGGCAAATTTAACTGAGTTAGATTAGCCGATGCAACAATGGAAACCAAACCAAACAATCAAACCAGAACCAGGAAAAGTTTGCTCCAGATCGTCAATCCACCCAGTGTCCTTCATTTCTTGGCGAAGACTAAAAGATTTACTAACAAAAGCTCTGGGAGCCACAACGATAATGACAAAGACTATCACAGGAAAAGGCTCTATGCAATACCATAGTGTGATTGTTCAGAATTTAAGATTGATCAAGTGTTCCCAATTGAACAATCTCCATATTGGCTTGGGTACAGTAGAGCAATACCTTGATCAATCACCATACAGACTGTATGTGATTACTTAGAGTCGTTTCCTGTGTATATCATTGTGAATGGTTTGAACCCAGGGATGGAACATGATTGTGAAATGTGATTGTCTGGGTGAATGTAGTTCTTGAATGGGGTTTGATTCCCACCAAGGGCTTAAAGTCATTTTTCTCTTTGTTCATTCTTTCTCTATATGTACAAACCGAACACATTTACTTATCTATCACTTCTATCATAATTCTATGCGTACCCAAATTTATGGTGTTCAATTTACCCATAGAGAAAATAATGCCCTTATAATGCAGCCCGTCAAAAGTCCTCCACTGATGAAACTGAACTGTGAAGAGCATTGAGACATGTGAAATGCACTATATAAGCACTCGCTATATTATATCCCTGCAGTTACCTCATACATTACATTAACTGGCTGCATTGCTAGCATGGTTAGTCCTTGTGGTGTAGAGGTAACACCTTGAACTAGTTACCAAAGACGTGGGGTTCAATTCCTGCCAAGGGCTTAAAGTTATTTTTCTCTTTATTCATTCTTTCTATATACACACCAAATGCATTTATACAATATCTATCATTTCTATCATAATTCTATGCATACCCAAATCTACGGTGTTCAATTTACCCATACAGAAAATAACACCCTGGGATCCCTGCAGTTTCCTTGTACATTACATTAACTAGTTGCATTGCCAGCGTGGTTTGTCCTTGTGGTGTAGAGGTAACACGTTGGACTAGTAAACCGAAGATGTGAGGTTCAATTCCCATCAAGGGCTTTAAGTTATTTTACTCTTCATTCATTCTTATTCTTGAGAAAGACTGTTATTGTTGGTGACTGATGTTTTGAATACCTGACTGGCAATCATCATCTTGGTGAGTGTAGTCTTGAGAAAGACTGTTACCTGTGTTAGTTGACATAACACCATCAACTGCTACATTTTACCTACACTCTGAAGATCACATTTCACAATCACAAAGACTATATCACTGAACAGCCAATCAGAAATCTGGTAGTATTACAAAACAGTTTTTCAACATGCTCTTTTCACATCCACACGAAATGTACTCCATAGTAAATGTGAGAGTACCTCAAAGGCATCATTATCTGATACAGACTGCAAGATAAACTTGGTTACAACAGGAAGATCATCAAGCTCAGCTGACGGCAACATCTGTAACACTGACACTCGCACCTACAGTCAAAATTCAAAAGACATGACAGTGTGAAATGAATAGAATTTATTTTGATGTATTTAACTATTTATTGCTCAACTTGTCAAAAGTATCTAAATCATGTACACAGCCCGATCACAGGGATTAACATAAGCATAACTACACATTTTTGAGTTTTAGTTTCTTGTCTTGAAAAAAAGTCAAATCACCAATAAAAATACAATACTCAAATGCAAGTGTTGGATGAATGTTGGTCAAGTGTTGACCAACAGACCCAACAGACAGCTGATGTTCAGCTGATTCTTGACCGACAATGGTCCACCATTCATAAGTACTGGTAACTATGTAATAAAAGAGGAGTCACACAAAGGAAATACAGCTCCTAAAAAGCTAAGAATATCCAGAGTACCACCACCACCTGCAGCTGGTTTCTAATGAAAGCACTGGACATTAGGCTGGTATATAACATACCTCAGCCAGCAACTCTTGTCGGAGATTCAGGTTGGATAAAGCATCTAGGATTGGTACAGCAAGGCTTGTGTTTTGTAACAAAATCTCCCTGTAAATAACATAAATAACATTACATCTGGCACACAAGTCTGATGAATGATAGTAACATTAGATTGACATTCCCAGTGAAACATGTCTTTCTACTGTGTAAGAGGCAACAGCTGTACAAATATACAAGAAAGCCATCAATCACAAAAAATGATAGAAATGATGAATGGGGTAGGTAATTTGGAACCTTGTGAATAAAAAATGAATACACTTGACTGACATTTCGGATGTTAGTCCTTCATTGGAGTAAAAGAGATAATTTTATTTATATTTTATGTGAAAAGACAGGAGTTTATATGTAGTAAGAGAAAAATAAAATTAATAACCAATGAGAGAAAGAGTGAGTTACCGAACAAGACACTATATAATCCTTTAAAAATAGGTGCTACACTGTAATATAAACTGAAGAGGGACACTGATTAATTTAAATAGACACTAATATAAAACCTAAAGAATGGTGATATAAATGAGAAAAAAATGTGAGGAAGAAACCAAACAACAAAATAATAGACTAAAGATAGAAAAAATACTCATTCATATCACTGGGTTATAGAGTGCCCAAGGAATGAATGGGATGCATTTCTTTAAATTTGTGGCTGTGATTGTTAAAAAATGATACATGACATATTCATTTTTATTAGTCAACTCTCCCACAAGAAATCCTTGGGATTCTAAAAATGTGTCTGTAAATAGAGCTGTCAACCAGGAATGTAGGAACACATAATTACAGAGATTGGCTACCAGAGGGTTTAAAACAGAGTTTTAGAAAGGTATACATGATAACTGGAGCTGATTGCTTACATGAGTGTCCACACAGCTCTAGAGATTTGACTCTCTTTTGTTTTGTATATCAGCCTGATTATTTAGGCACATTAACAAATACATGTAATTCTGCAATCTGAATGATTTCATTTCACTTGCAATGCTTAGAGTTCATTTAGCAAGTGAGTTATATAATGCCCCAATGCTTCCCATGTAACTAACCTCAACTGACGAGCAACTTCTGTGTGTTCATTATCATCAACTACCTCTGGTAAGCAAGTTATAATCTCATGTTGGACATCAAGTGTTGTGATGCTCACCATTTCAAGCATCTTCTCTGTTAGTTCCTGGCTCAAAATAATCAAAAATCAAGAACTATGAGATGTGCAGTTTTATTTAAAAGTACAGCAGCATAAAGTAAATTTTCTTGGGATTCCTGTGTTTCTTTTCCTTTGTCTAAGCTGGGACATAGGATGTCCCAAAAAATTATTGTACACAACTGTACGTTTTAAATGAAGACTGAAGTAAATTATGAAAGATAATATATTTCAAAATCTTATTAATCAATAATTATGGTTAATCCCAAATGTTCACCCTTAAACATAAAAAGTTAATTCTTGTTTAGTTCTAAATAGGTCTATATTATTTATTAAACTTAAATTGCTTTGTGAGACTAGCTTTTATAACAATTAATATGGATATTCCTGCCACCTGATTGGCTCAGTTGTTGAGCACCTGTCTGTTGTCTAGGTAACAAGTTCAAGGGTTGAAAGCCCTGCGGCCAGCTAGACCAACAAGTGCTCAGTCTTAAAATAACCAAGTAGAAATTAGTGTTGCTTTTGCTTTTGATTAATGTCAGTCTGGATAGGATAACTAGACCTTCACCATGGCTTGAATGGGGCTCCTGTCCAAATTTTATTAAGATGTTTTTAAAAAATAGAGGACAAGTTTGTCAGTTGCATAACCGATCGACACAGAGTGTAGGGAGTCAGAGTATTAATTGAGAAGCTCAATCACTTCACAACACACACACAATGACTTTATTGAAATCAAGGTGAACCAGTAAAAGCTACAAATGATTACATACTGATTTAGGTTTGGATGAGGAGTAATACAAGAAACAAGTAAATTCTCAAATAATAGGTTGTCGTGGTGGTGGTGGTGGTTGTGAAGAATAAAGAAATGGCAACCTACATTTGATCTTGACCTGAAGCTATATGTAGAAAACTCCAAGTTACTTGTTGACTCTGTGACTCCTAAAGGCTAACTGAGTTTAAATTTAAGCTATCTTAGCTGTACTCAACAAATTCTGTCTAGTTATCAGTTAGTGTTGATTTATAGGGTAAATGGTCACAAAACAAAATGATAATTTTATAGCGTGATGACATGACAAGTTTATCATGGACAACTGTCAGGTGTTACCCTCTCTCGCATTTTACTACACACATACCCTGCTGTTAACAATTCTGTCAAGCCATCGAAACTGATTCATGATAAGCCGAGCAGTGTTAGTTTCACCATTATTTGATCCATGCCTGTAAATAATGTAGCATTGAGTTACTTTACAAACTGTATGTTATTTGGGTAAGAAGTAATATTTCCAACACGAGAAAGAGCGTTGGATCAAATATCCAAACACTGGGAAGGGGGTTGAAAAAACGAGGCGAAGCCAAGTTTTTTTAACCAACTTCGAGGTGTTTGGATAAATGATCCAACACTCTTTCAAGTGTTGGAAATGATTTCTCAATTTTATTAATAATTTGTGGAGAAATTCAAAGCTAAAGTTGGCTTAATTTATGCAAGTGTTGGATCACATTTCCAAACTCCGGCACGGTACTGATTTTCCTTTGTTTCGTTCCATTAATTATTCATGAATTTGAGAAGGTAGGAGAATGGTTACTTGCCCATTTTCATTGCCCATCAGTTCTGGTAGTTTTTCAAGCAACATATTTGCTATGCTTGGCTGAAAATAAAACATTTACAAGTTACAATAATGTTTACCATTCAATGTTTTTTTGTATTGTGGATTAAGCTAATGGACAACCCTAGTGATATTGGTTTTCTTGTTCAACAGTAGGCCTTTAGAATACAGTGACTTCAACCAGTCACCCTTTACTTTTCTTTGGTTTTTATTTAATACCTGGTGCACAGTTTGTCATCCAGCATGGTGGATTTTGTACCATATGTCTTGTTGTTGTAAGAGGCCTTTTTGCACAGATTGACCTTGTCAGACTCTGTGATTTACAGCAACTCACAATCTATGTGATTTTCCTACAGTACGAGTCCAATGTGGCTGGATGACTAAACGACTTTACTAATACTACCCTAATACTATATGTGCAACAGACGATGGAAATAACTGTACTGTTCCCAATCTACTAAGGGGGCAAACAAACTAAGGAATTATTGGATAAGGTTTTGATGATATCCGGAATTATATCCCTGGCCAACTATATATTATCGTATGCTGTCATTGGTCAAAAGTGGTCACATGGTACATTTTTAGTGGACGGGATGTATCCTGCAATATCCCCCGTCTGAGATGATATCCATCCTATCAAAAAAGTTAAGCAATTTTTGCAAAGACAAAAGCCATGGAGAACAAACAAAATCGTTTATTAAATACTACTGATAATGAGATCAAGAAACTTGTCACAGAGGCAACACCAGGAAATACAAAAATGTCAACTATATGCTTTGAATGTGTTTTACGGTAGGAAAATTGTTGTCAATGTTAATAAATAAGCTTACTACAAATGCCAGGTCAGACTTTGTTTTCATTTTACTTACTAATTTGAAAATCTAATAAAAGGGAAACAGTTATTCTAATATACACACAACATGTCCAATAAAAATGTTCTCTCTTACTGAATTGACACTGTTTTTGCTCATAGCCTGGAGTAAGGACAAAAACCTACCTTTGATATAATTTTTGATCCCCATTGAAAGTTCAATCAATTCCAAGAGCGTTGTTCATCAGAACACTGACTATCAAGTTCAATCTGCAGCTCTGAATTTCTCCAATTCTTTGTTTCGTGGCTGCAGTTTTTACTTTAGTTCCCAGCAGAATAATTAAGAATTCTTATTTTGTGAAATATGGTATTAAGATCATGTAATTTGTGTAAAAACACACAAACTAAGATTTGTGAACCAGTTTGGCTGCTGACCCGCTTGTCAAAAATTAACCAATCATATTGTGAATAAAAAAATTCAACCAGTCACATCGCACATAGTTCTTATTGTGTACTTTAATGGATTTCCTTCATCACCAAAATAAAGTGAAGTCGTTGGGATATAAAATAAATAAACCCCCCTTGGCTCATGATCACTGGGATATCAGCCGTATGAGGATGAGAAATTGTCCTCAAAACATCACATAATGCGCATGCCCTGGAAGCTTCACTTCTCAGCCAAATGTTCTTTTTTTGGACCATTTCTCATCCTCAGACAGCTGATATCCCAGCTGCCAGAAGGGGTTTATTTACTAATTATCAATTTTGAGGTGAGTGTCATTGGCCGAAGCTGTAGGCTGAGGCCAATAACATTTGCCGATCGAGATATTGCTAATTTTGGATATCATCAAAACTGAATTCAATAAAAATTTTGTTTTACTAAACATTGTCTTTGTGGACAAATTTCCTCAGTATTTCTTCTTCACTCACTGATCAGCATAGCAAGACATGTCTGCTGTGAATAATGAAAACCTGACAAAGCTACAGTAACACCCAATCTGCTGACCTGGCAGGTTCGTTTTTACAGATACACTGATCTAAACAGGCTCGTTTTTACAGATATCCAGAATTATCTGTAGGCTCTCGACCAGAGAATACAGATACTGAGTACAATGTATAATAAATGGATTTGTGTGTGTGTGTGTGTGTCCCTTTAGTAGACTGGGAACAATACATTTATTCCCATTATCCATTAGGCAAATAGTATTAGCAAAGTTATGGATTGAATAAGATATCCAGGTCGGAAATCACCAAAAGTAGTGACTGACAAATTATGACGAACCCACAGCTAGTATCCAATGCAAAATTACTCTGCATTTACAGTTTTCTATTCATGCAATGTCCATCGTTAGAGTTGCTATGATAACAAATATGAAGAACAATTTTCAGACATTTATACCATACCTGTAACAGGTCAATTCCCAGCAATATTCGAAACAAACTTTCTTGATTATGTCCATGGATGCTGCAAAGCCATTCAGAAAAGAATTTTTCCAAAAAATTCCAAAAAAGTAAATTGAAATGCAATATTTCAAAACTACTGTACAATTGTACAATATTTTACTTAATATAAGGATTAAAAATAAATCTATAAATTATAAATAATATGCATTACTGTGTGTGAATGGATATTTGTTCCTGTCATGACACATGGATACCATGGTACACTACTACCAGAATCTTTTTTTATTCAGTTATCTCTCTTAGCAAAACAAGACACTTAATGAACAATTTCCTGTTCCTGCTTTGTATCTTAATCTCTATCTTCAGTGGGAAATATACAATACTGTGACTCTTAAATGGCTTCTGTTCTGAACCAATCAGAAATGAGAAAATAGACACCATCCAATCACAATGCTTGAATATGTACAGAAGCAAATTAAGACTCACATTACCATACCTTTCCTAGTTATACAAAAAATAACTGCTATACAGTATGTACCTTCCTTCACTCTCTTCAGCAACAAGAATTGGCAAAAGGCTAAAACGGAATCTTTGGAATTTGATAAAAAATTTAGATAAGTAATAATAATAATAATAATAATAATAATAATAATAAAATAAGTATATAAGTATAATGAACACAAATTTAATGCTTGATGTTACACTGATTAAGGATTATTAGAGTTAAATTTAAAAGTAAAATTTTGATCAAAACAATTTTTTTGAAAATAATTTTTGCAAATCAACAATGGAAAAACAAGACAATATCTATAGAAAACTAAAATGAGTTAATTTTTAACCAATTATGTTGGGTTGTTTTTACCTTTCAGGAGATTCACACCTCTGTTGTAGACTCTCCACAAACTCATCCAAAACCTAAGAATAACATTATATCAATGACATACTGATCAATGAGCTTACAGTAGTTTTACAGCTCAAAGCTCAAAACTGTGACCACTTGTACTACGAATCCCACCAAACTGTGGCCGTGCATCAAAAATTCATGTCCCTAACACACCCACTTTTGTCTGCTGACACGCCCACATTCTTTTCACTTTCTCAGCATTTCTCCTAGCATGTTGTTTTAGGCTCAGATTTCCAGGCGTCAAGCTCCATTTTTGAATTATGCTAGTGTCAACTATCGATAAACATACAAATGTGGGCATGTCACCAGACAAAAGTGGGTGTGGTAGTAACATTAATTTTTGATGCGCCGCCACAATTTGGTGGGATCCATAGTAATGTATTCGCATACTTTTGTCTCACCATCTTCTAATGAGCATGTAGATCAGAGATAAGATAAGAAAATCCCCCGATTCTGATTGGATAATGGCTGACAAAAGTATGCAAACACATTAAATGTGGTCATGCTTTTGTGCATTGCGCTGTAAGATGTCAGACAATTATAAAATCATGTATTGGATACTCCTACAGGTATACATGTACTGCTGTTTACAGACCTTTGGATAATTATGATGGCTTTTAATTGCAGCTGTCAATCTCTTTTGAAAGATCGGCACATCAACACCTAGATAACACAAGTTAACACAAGAGATAAAATACATGTCTGACAATAACCACAGATAACTCAAGCCTTTTTGTGACTGAATAAAAAAATATGTGATGAAGAAAAGGTGCAGTGGACTTTTCTTCTTTGGCTATCATTATCATGCATACCATAAAATGAATGGGTTGTCGATTAGAATAATTTTTTTAAATATTTGTTTGATTGAAAAATGGAGTTTTCCATTTGGTTTGTCATGATTTTAAGCACAACAAATCAAATGGAAAACTCCATTTTTTGATTAAACAAATATTTAAAAAATCATTTAGCGAACAACCCATTCATTGAGGGGAATGAAGGGATTTTTCAAGTCTTAAGCAGAGCAGCCACATTTATACAGGTTGTATACCTATTTCATCTTGACTGTCATCACTGTTTTTAAGGAAGATGCCTGCCTTTCCAACAAGCTCACCAAACACTGTGCTATCAATATCACTGCGCACTGGAGCAGATTTTCTTGCCTTTTTAGCTGGAGATAATAAAATGAATTCAGAGTCACAAGAGCCACAGATTAACTATATTTTGATCCAACTAACAAAGCTTGCCATAAATAATTTATATACACCCTTCAGTATCAGTGAGTGGGTGAAAGCTATTTCACAAGATTCAAAATGACTTAATAAAAACAATAGATAAAAATGGAAATATTTGAATTACAATACATCTATCCTAATCATCTGGCTGATGTCATTTCGACTCTCGCAAAATAAGTCTTCCTCTTCCCAGTGAGTGGGACTACCTGCAGGTAGTCAATGCAAAGCTTCATCTTCACCCTTTCCCCTGAACATTTGAATTATCTTTTTTTTCTTCAAATCCTCCCACTCCCCATCAGAAATAATCCTTCTGTTACTGGTCTAATTGCTCATTGCATATTGCAAAATTCCCAAGGGCTGCCTTCATGGGATGTTGATGTTTCACATTGACTGATGCATAAGGAAAAGGGTCCTTTAGTTTACTCCAGGAGGCAGCTTGGTGGAGTGGTCAGAGCATTGGTATTATAACTGGGTGAACCCAAGTTTGAGTCTCCGCTCTGGCCACTAGCTGAGGCTGAATTTGTTTAGATTTTGATCAGTTCAAATTCAGTTTCTCAACCATGCTTGTAAATTAGCCAACTGGTTCACCTCTTGGCCAGTTGGTATTCTTAATTTGAGGGCCATAACGAAAACTACTGGAAACCCAGTAATATATGTCACCCTCATTAAAATAAAAAATTATTTGTATATTTTTATTTATATTTAACCAATGTAAAGAAACTGTCAGCATATCTGATATCATTGGGTACCCTTGTTCCAGGATACTTTGAAAGATGCATTTGAAACAAAACAATTTGGTTCGCAGTAGGGGAATTTTTCAGTTAAATGCCTAGGGGATTGTCCAAGTGGATGTTGTTTTGTTCTGACTAGTCAACAACGAAAAATAAACAGTATCAGGTTAAAAGTATTTTGGTAGAAAAAATAAAGATGGGTTTGAAAGAATCCAAAATCTAGAGCACAAATCAACAAATAAAGCTCAGTTATTTTAATGTTCGACGCGACCATAAGTTCGATAAAACTACAGCAGTCAGCTAGAATGTGTTCTGGTTCAGTCAGATGTCGAGAAAACGCGTGAAACGTTTGATAAACCTACCTGAAAGAGCACCGTCTTCGGCCTTTTTGTTTAGTTTTTTCTTTGATCTTGCCATGGTTCAAGATCAAAGCCAGAAGAAAGAGCTAAGCCGACAAGAAGGTGTACATTTTTACATAACAAACACTTCCTTGTGTTTTGAAGTTTCCCGCCATTTCTCTAGAGAGAGAGCCAGTGTGCGCGTGCGTCTATAAAACACCCCTGACCAAGCTGCTGGAAGGCTCAGTCGAACGTGAATTCGAAAAAAAACATTTGATGCAATCTACAACGAAACGAACAACAACGCTGTTTTTACAAAGAATCCGAGTTTGAATTTGCTTTGAAGGTAAGCTAAATAGTTCAAAGTACATTTAACCTATCTATCATTCTTCAAAATCTAAATCACAACATATTTACAGCGTACAATACAGCTGTTTTTGACAAAAGTGCTTTGAGCCTTGAATGACGTCGCGATGATAAAAATTTACCATTTAACTTAATTTCACGATAATTTGTGCTAATTCAAAAGAAGATTCAGGGCTTGAGAGTTTTCAAAATAATCGTTGTTCTTCTAGGTTGTAGTTACAGCGACATATAAGCAGTAAGCTCAACTGCAATCAAACAAGTGAAAAGTTTATCGTAGTGTTGTTTAAGCTTAAGTCTTATATTTAAGTTATCGTAGTTTAATTATCTTCTTACATTAAGTAAGCTTAATAAATGTCTGGTCTATGCAGTTTAGTATCCATTTGAAGATTTATAAAACGATTATCGTAGGGAAGATTAGAGACAACAGCTGATCATGAACAATTATACTTTCCTGTTCGTGAAAATCTAATTATCACTTTTCTTTTGTTACGCTGAATATCTTCGAATTGTCACATACGTGTGAAAATATTAAAGTTTCATTTCAATCAGCGAATTTAAGGCTTAAAATGAAGAGTAACTCTTGCAATATAAATAAACAAACTTTTAACTTTTGGTATGATTTGCCGTGCGTTATACGAGAACAAATTAATGCTATTTGCATTAGAGCTTGCACTGTGAACTTTTTTCGTCTTTGTTTGAGGTAAATGTAAATATAATTATTAGTTCTCCCGAAGGGGCTTTTCAGAACTATGTCTTAATCTTTTCACAGTGACAGATGCTGCAATATGATTTGTAAATGATGTCATTGAAAGGCAGTCCATAATTGAGTTGTCATAATGAGATCAATTCAGTCAACCTTGATATTCTGGTTTCCATCTACAATTATCATTTATAAATTTGTAAATAATTTATTTGTTAATAAAAAAGATGTTACTGTTATAGACCACTTACCAATGTTTAAATCTCTCTTTTGTTGCCTACAAGTATGTGTGTGCATACTTGTAGAACAACATTACTACAAAACATGCTATTACTTTTACACAATTTATAAGAGAGGAAAGCTGAATATGGTTTATGAGTAAAAACTATGGAAACATTTGATAAAAGGTTTTATCAATCATGCTTGCTGTATTTTACAAACAAAAGTTTGTTTACAAAATGATGAAAACAATGGGTGACATCAAAGGGAAACACCTCTACATACATTTATCAACATATTTTTCAGGGCAGCTTGCACACAGATCCCTCTCTAGAAAACTTGATCAGTCTGGTAATTAATAATTTTCCCTTCTGAGCAAAGCGACCTATTTCTTTCTCTTGATATTTTTATAAAAGTCAACTACAAGATCACTGAAGTATGAAATATTTTGAGTATTATATAATTTGTTTTGACATAATGCACTTGTGTCAAAGTAAACCCCCACCCCCAACCCATGACAGGGTAAGGGCAATTTGGGGCATAGGATCACATATGACAAGCAATGATGCTCCAGGGGGTGGGGATGATGCTCCAGGGGGTGGGGATAAAGTGAAGATTTGAGTGGTGTGGGTGCAGCGGTGGGGGTTTAGGTCAGGATATAGCTGCAGTTGGGAAGATAACTTGAATGTTTTTTACTTGACTCGGGGCTGGGGGATTTGGTGCTCAATCTTGATCTGGCACCACTATGTGGGGTATTTATTAAAATTTTGACATTTCCCACATATTTATTGGGATGTTGGGAGAACACGAGAGAAGTTTGAAAATCACTCGCCCGGAGGCTCATGGTTT
>JANTNT010179952.1:0-10440 GCA_024752375.1 Entacmaea quadricolor
AAAAAAAAAAAAAAAAAAAATATGTATATATATATATATAATATACATAGACAATTTTTTTCAGTAGTCTTTGCAGAAATACCAGAAAATATAAACCTCAACATCAAGTATCGATTACGTACTTCGTAACAAAAGATTTGCAATCACTGAGTTTCAAAGCCGGTTTTTTTTTTTTTTTTTTTTTTTTTTTAAGTTGTTGTCATAATTTCATTTCTGTGATCATATAAAGAATAAAGTTCCCGGCCCTTCTTGTATTACACCGGTGAAGTTTTCAACGAATGCATGACGCTCTATTACAGAGGTCCAGTGTCAACCTTTGCATGGGGTAAAAAACAGCAAATTTAATATTCGCATAAAATAGAATTGTTGTATGGATGCTAACTAGAAACACGTTCTTATATTGAATAAACGTTTCACAATTGCATGAATTAAATAATTACTGTAGCCTCAGGCTAGTTGCTTACGACAGGTCTATTCAAGCTCTAATTCTTCTGCCCTGCCACAGCTGCAGCAAAATTAATGGTTATTGAAGCCTTCATCCTGTTTAGTTATTAAAGCTTTCATCTTTGAACTGCGTTGAAGTCGTAAAATCTAATTAACGCTAGCTTTAAATTCTAGTCTTATTATTACACTTCATATTTGAGTCTTTATTGTTTGAAGAAAAACGATTGACTCGCTTCCTTGGATTTGAAAACGCTTTCCCCTCCCAGTAGATTAATCACGATATTGTCTTGAGTGCCATTATAGTGTTGCCTGCCGGACTAGGGTCAGGGTTAGCACGTGTTTGCCCGGCGGCTTATGAATGCCACTTGCCTTATGTAATATATGAATTTCGTTTTATACATAGATAGATAGAGAGAGAGAGAGAGAGAGCAGAAATGCAAATAACAGTACTGGTGAATAACCTCGAAAATAGTTTCAAGATCTTATCGAATCTCCTAAAAAAATAAATACAAAACGGCTCGCACAGCTCATATCTCTAGTTTTAATTGATGATGTCTGACACCTTATTTCAGGACTTTTAAAAAACGTTAGTTGGATGAAAACCCACAAACATCTTTTAGATACAAACAAAGATGAAATCGAGATACAAAAGTACTCTGAAACGAGAACCATCAGATTTGGAAATTTATTAGGTTAAACCGTCCGAAAAGGAGAAAGTATCGAAAAATAAACTTTCAAAAATGACCTCGACGCTCTAATCTGACCGCAAAATACGTGTATTTAGACAATGAAGGACTAAAACTAGTTATTATAGCGTTTAACAAACAATATATGTTATTGAACGTGATCTGCTTAGGAATGACAGCCGTCTAATTACTTTCCGTTGGTCTAAAATCTGTCTTGCACTTGTGCAATTCAGCAGTGACACTACACCTCGGTTGGCCCAGTTTTAATTATCCTTAAACTGTCGTAAAGTTATTTCAGCCTGTTCTATTTAGCACGCATGTGATCTTTACCGTTCAGCAACCCTCACCACCTATGGATATTGCTGTCAGGCTTACATTAACACCTCGATATGCGGAATTTTGGTGCAGTCGGGGCTATCAAATAATAAACGACGGATAGAGTAATCCACAGTGTACACAATTTTCACAATGAAAAAAAAATTTAGTCCGACATCTATTAGACCTGTAAAACAAGTTCAGAATGCGATTCGAGGATATTTCCCTGCTTGGATTCGAAAAGACTTTGTAACTCTCATGATGGAAGGTTCCTAAACCTTATCTTTAATTTACGCACTTTATTTACAAGTTTCGTCTTCGATTCTAATTTCCTAATTACAATATTAATTACTCCCAAAACCCTATTTTTGTTACTATTCAGTTATACGCTGACATCCCGTTTACACGGGGGACTGTCGCACGGCATTAGCGTCGGTTTAACGTCGATTTTATCGCAACCCAGATTTATTTGTTTAAAATAAAACCGCCGGCTGTTTACACCCACGATCATTTAGGGGTGCTATGAAATCACCTTGGAAATGGTTGCTCTTTTCGCGCGACAAAATCGCCCGTCCGGTAAACTGGCTTTAACTGAGTACCACTAAGCGTTGTTTATATTAATGGTTCATAAAACGATAAATTATATCTCCTAAGGCATTTGCCATAAAAAGTACACTCCGTCCTTTTGTTTACGACGAGATTGATTTCAGAAGACTGATCTGGTCGAGGCGTCACGGCCTCTGAAGCTCTATTGGTTAAAAGGTTAAAACACAGTAACAATGGATGTTATTTTGCTCGTCGTCATATATTCTTGAACAAGCTTGCTTTGTAACACCTATATACACTTTATCACAATATGGATATGTCTAATATATTATTTATTTTATTATCATTATTTTAATATTGCGAAAGTTCTAATACCGTCCTCTCTCAGTTTTTCTTTCTTTCTTTCTTTCTTTCTTTTTTTTTTTTTTTTTTTTTTTTTTTTTGTTGAAGTAACTATTTCTGAGTTAAAATTAGGCTTTATGTTTTCAAAGCTACTATGTATTTTGTATTTACAATGATTTTCATTCAAAAAATAGATTTCATAGCTTCGTTTCAACAGCTTTACATCCGGGACTTTTTGTGGACTAGCCCGAACGAAAAATCTAGAAGTTTCACCTTTGAATTTGTATCGTTTGACAGGGTTTCAGTGTTGATGCTCATTTTGTCCTCCTTCCATTAATATAAGAATCTTGAAAAAATGCCAAAAGTCGATTAAAGAAAGTTTGAAAGATTGAAAAGTTTGTAAATTCCCCCAAAAAGGTTAAGAGAGAGAGTTTCTTTCAAGAATTAGTATGGTCAAAATCGCTGGTCAAAGTGAAAAACAACAGAGAAGAATTAAAGATTGGTATTCACTAACGCCGAAAGCAATAGCTCAAGTTCTGAGACGTTTTAAGACTCGTCCTTTTGGTTGTGCTTGCGAAGGTGTTTTTCTTCATGCTACCGCTTCACTGAGTAATTTTTTCCTCCCGAGACCTCGTACGTTTGATTCTAATTGAAAATAAGCCACCATTATTTGTAAGCATATAATCATTTTAAAGTAACACAGTTTGCTTCAATATGAATATAATTTATTTTTTAAATTATTATATACAGCCCTTTCCGTACTATTTATTAAACCAAATTCTATGTGAAAACGATATAAGCATTGGCGAAAAACGTCGTTTTCTTTGATAAAATATAATTTACGTTATCTGGTTTCAGTTATATATAAGTGGTATCAGTACTTTAACTGTTATATTCATTTTCCCATGCTACGTATACATAGTTTTATAATTTTCTCTAAAAATTTCACTGCTAGTCTTTTGCTGTTCCAACTTTTTTTCTCGTCAGTTAGATACAGTTCCGATGCGAATCTATTTATTATTGTTCTTGGATATTTGATGAATGAGTCGAATAGTTGATGTCCGGTTTGCCTTATCTGGATTTTTAATTAGGTTATTTTGTAAATATAACCTAAGGTAATCTATACATATTTGACTATTACTCCGTTCATTCGATTACGAATTGAACTTTGAGCTTGCAATTATTCCCGTCGTAATTGAAGCCAAAGAATCTCACGATTCTTTTTCTGTATTTTGACGTTCTCAGTCACCTCCAGTCACAAATACTGGATGACTCCTGACCCTCATTAAAGTTGAGTTGAATATCTTTTTAGACATTTCTCTTATTATATTTATCTCGATCTGTTCAACTTTTTCTCTTTCTGTGGAGGATGTAATCCGACATTTATACATCAATGATGCAATCCATTTTCACCGACACCCGCATCCTTCCACAACCATGTCTTGATAGTTTTTTAATACGACTTTCTCAAACTCGTCCATATAAAGCATACTTATAGGCGTCAGTGTCGTTGGTACGCAGCAAACGTTAGGTACTTTAGGGTCCGCACTGTTCATAACAGTCTGTACAACCGCGTGATTTGTAGCGTTCAAATTTTTTGTAATGGGATAAGGACATAACCCATTACAGTAAAAAGCGAAATACCCTGGAGGCGCAACAATCCAATCGTTCCAACCAACATCACTGAAGTCTACATACAAAGGATGCCTCCGACAATATTGCCTTCTGTTTGAACGGCTACTAGAACTCGAAACACTTCTCTTCTTTCGGACATGATGATGCCTCGACACATCGTGCGTATATACAACAAGAAGTGGTCTGTGCTCGTGCCACTGCGTGTTATCCATAGACAAATTTCTTATAGCGTCCTCGGTTGAGACATTTAAACTGCGACCTCCCTTTGTGATTATTTGTACCTCGATACTGTTTTTGTTTGATGGATTTGAAATCCAGTGTTCCACGACGGACCGTACGTCGAATGATTCCCACCCGCTGTTTGCGATATTAACAGTCTGGGAATCTATGAGAGTTCTGTTTTCAAGACTCGAGAACAGTTTAGAATGCGTGATTTGATAAACGTTGATGCGCACATCTGATTCGTTTGTGTTTATCAACGAACCACCTTTATAAAGACGTAGTTCAGCTGACTGGACTTGCTCCTGTTTGGGGAGAGAGGAGATATCGAACTTTAGTCTAAGTCGACCAGGGGCGTCCGGATGACTCATGGGCAGGTCATCTGTCAGGAAGAAAAAAAGAGACCACTTATATGCTATTCTAAAATGTAAAGGAATACTCATGAATTGAAAAGCATTTAATAATAAACTCCAGGAAGCTTATGTGCTTTAGTCATCTGCCTACGCTTACCCTGATGATGGTAGGCCCTGACTGTATTTGCCGAAGTCCATTTGTAGTTAAATCTGAAGTTTGTCGATATCCAATCGGGATGTTCTTGATGGCTATCATACAGATCTTGCATATATTGTGGTATTTTATATCCCCTTCTTGGCCTTGGCCGTGTTTTCATTCCCATTGATTTTAGGAGTGTTTTTTCAATCCCTAGAAAAGCTTCACTGTTTCTGATTTGCATTTGTTCTCGGCCAGAGCTCGTGGAAGTAACCGGCGAGGAATTCGCTCTAAAGGGAATGACGATTCCAAAAATGAGACACCAAAGTCGAAGGACCAACATTTTCTTGTTCACCGCTGTAAATCTATAAAACAAATATAATTTTAGTAGGTATTTTCGAGTTAGTGGTTACAAGGTCGTGTTTAAGGGTAACAACAAAAAAGGCCATTATGTATTTAACTTGAAACTAAATACCATCTAAATTGTAATCTATCTCTACAATAGCTAAGTCATTTCTGCTAAACTACTTATCGATGCAGTCACTCATACTACATGGCCGAATGCAAACTGACAAATGGTTTTCAGTGCAAGAAATGTGAAAGAACCCGTAACTAATTTCACTCACAGATTCGCATCAGGTCACGATTTTTCTTCTATATAGATTTAGTAAATTTGTTTTCTGTTTTTCTAACATGGAACAAATTATTCACGTATAGAGTATGGTGAAGTTGCATGAACGCGTACTAGTTGCCTAGTATCGCGTTAGTACAGCAAAAGTCTACACAGCATGACAGAACGAGCTAATTGCCGTATCAAATTGCTACTTGCTTTCGATGGAGTGTGATCTCTGTTGGATTTAGCCATCTACACCTCAGTGGGGTATTTTAAAGAGATTTTTAAGGTAATTGAGTAGCTTTTCCCTGTGATAGATCAGCTAGCAGGGGGGATAACATGTTGGAACATTGCAAAGGAAGATAATAAGCACCACGGGACTACTATAAAACAAACCCCATGGATCTTTTTCGGCAAGAATAAAGGCATATCGGAGCCAATATCAAAACGAATAATCAATAACCTCAAATGCTTGACTCTCCAGACCCCTTCTCTGACAATAAGCTGGAGTTAAGAAATCTCAATCAAGATCGAACAAAGGCAATTCAAAGACAAATGCATCTCGGCTTTACAAGCATCAGTACTTACTTAAGCACTTTTTTTGTTTTTTTTCAATAACTTTATTGTGGTTGTCTAAAGGTATACACATAAGAGATTGAAGAGCAAAAACAACAGCGCTGTAGGAGGTCTTATGCACTAGAAAAACGGAAGTCGCTGAGTAATTAAATACCCCATTAAAAGTGTATTAAACCTGTTATCGAAAACCGCAAACTTTAGGAAAGACTACGCACCGAACAACCTTGTATCTCTCTTTTAAACTATTTGTTAAATTAAACAAGTAAATGTATAAGTTAAAACACTAGGGACACAAATAAACAATGGAATATGCAAGACGAAGCTTGGAAAGGCTTTCGTGACAAAATAGTGAGCGAATATCCGATATTTACCATGACGTCCAAAATAAGTGCAAAGGTTTTTAGGTCCTAGAGGACTATCCTACAAACATTTCTCTTATTTCGTAAATAATAATTGTGTATTTACAATATCCAAACGATTACCAAGTCTATTTTTTTGTTTTACTAGACGGTATTAAGGAAACACTGAAAAACTTAACACGGAACGACCGACTGAAATTTTGCCATGTGGATACGGAACGGTGCAGGCTACTCGAGGGCTTGGGGGCTTGGAGGTAAATGCTTAGACACATTAGCAATGTCAGCGTACAGTAGAGTTCATCCCCTACTTGTTCTGATCGAGATTAACTCCAGATCACGACATGAACGCACAGTGGACTGCTTTTCGCCACGACAAAAAAAAAATTAACTACCGTTTGTCTTTGCACACCGCCGCCAATGCTACCAAGGGCTTCAAACAATTCTACCGTGTTAAATTCTTGCGAAGAAATCAAGTGCCTTCCTGATCTAGGGAAAAAACCACGAAGCAGCTTAAGCAGTCCGTTGACCACGTCCTTAATACAATACTGGCCTTTGGGGAAAAAGAGTAATAGTTACGACCAGTTGAACGTGAAAACTTCGTTCGTTTTATTATCAAATACGTGCATTGAATTCACATTCATTAGAAGTTAAGACTCATTTTCAATATCTTGCTGATTTCTTCTCTCTATAATTTCTACTTAAAAACTCGTTTTCTAACCCGGCCAGCTTGCAAACCTGCCAAAAGTAAAAATCAATCAGTTACAAGACTCACAGTTTAACTGCATTTTAGCTAGATTCTTGACAAATTGATTTCTGCCCGGCGGTTTCTATAAAACTTTGGCGTCTAAATAAATTTTTATCTTGTTTTTCTATTTCAATTCTTAAATTATGCTTTCTCAAAACGTATAGATTTTTGTTGCCTTTTTGGCAAGCGTATTACTTGTAAAATCCTTGCCATATACTTGTAAAATCCTTGTAAAGCCGCCACGATGGATACCTCTACATATAACGAAATGTTAAATAGATACAAAGCAAATAAATACGATAACAATCAAATGAGAATTTTCACTTGATGTGCTGTCGAAATAAATGACACAAACGCATCTTTCTGATGACACAAATTTCACTAATTTCCCAGCCTTAAACGTCTTTGATCTCATGATTTCAATATCTAAAGAACTTATTCAACCAATCCTCAAGCTTCATCAAACTTTTCAGTCAACATCTAACATATACAATTATCTTTTTTTAGAATTCACTGTTAATATACAAACTTCTGAAAACTGACAACCGCAAATTAACCCAAGCAATAAAAGCATCATTAGCGAATATCTCAACACTGATAACCATCTAACTTTTACATTTCTGTTAGCATTCTGTCAAACAACACTGTTTTTCTTTTAAATAATGGAGAAACATCGCTAACAATTGACTTGTGGAGACTAGATGAGTTCTGAGTTGAGAATGCATTATAGAGTTCCGACGTGACCTGATTCTTCGCAAACTAAATACCTCGGATTCTTTGAAAACATCAGCAGAAACTGAAGCTTTTGCGAGATATTTAACGAGTTGACAAACGAAAAATACAAGAGTTTTTAAAAAACGTTTGGAAAACTTACCACATGAGAAGATATGTGAGTCAAAGTCCGCAGAGAGTACGATGAAGGTTTGCTCATAACTATTCATGCGAAACTAAAGTGGCCTGATACCCCCGAATAAAGAATATCGAACGAGTGACTGTCTGTCAGATATACCAATTACAATTAACAGTCGATTGAACGAAAGGCTACTCATGCACGGTGCCAAATGCCTCCTGCGTAGACGTTATCCAGCTACGAAAATACGGTCTGTTTTTATCATTACCGATATAGCCATACCGTAGGCAAGGTTTACTGTAACAAGTTCTCTTGCCCGGCATGCTATCTTAGGAATTCTATTCGGCAAATCGATCGAAACACAAGTGAACAAAGTTATGTCACCTAACTGTTTTTAAGCATTGCATTTATTTTTGGCTTTGATGTTTTTTTTTTCGCAGCCAGCTATTATTCTATTTTTGGACGAAAACTGTAAAGCCAACACTAAAAAACATCCGAGCCTTCACTTGCTATTTCCTCAAGCTCTAACATCATTTCCAATATTGGAGCTCACGAAAACCAATTCAAAATCGTCTGCTGTGATCCTAGCATAGGGAAGCTGACAAAAACTCACGAATTTCGAACTATGTGACATCATTCACTTTGAGAAGCAAGATAAATTTCAGTAGAATTTTTCAGAAACATCCGGATGACTCAAAGGATACGATTCATCTTCAAGTTGTTATTGAGCTACAATCCTGGTTCTGTAATGCAACCACTAACGACACTAAACAGAGTCACTGTCAAATGCTCTTAATTTAGTTAAGTTATAAGTTACCTTAATTTCAGGTTAGCCGGTAAAGTTATTGTACTCCGTGGATTCCAAAAGTGTCCACAAGGTCATCGTTCCTATAACCATTCCGTAAAAAGAAAATAGCAAAAGTGATTTAAAGTTATCTCCCAATACAAACACTACTGGGGGGAACGGTCATACGTCATAAAACAGCAATGCAAACAATTGCATTCATCGCACAACAGTGATTCTTTACACATCCAACACCTCGCGAAGATCTTTTAATTAAATATCTCCGATTTGTCAAAACCTTCATGAGGGGTCAAAATAAATGGCTATACACAATAGACTCGCATTCATTAAAGGCTAAATCCGAGGAAACAACAAACAAAGTGGTTCACAGACTTAACTAGAATTGACACACAGAACAGAGCAAGAAAAATCTGTCTCTCTCCTGGAATGCAGTCCTAAACTCAAAAACAGATTGAGTGAATAGCTCGTGGGAAATCATTCCCGGGACGTGTTCTTTTTGACAGTGACGAGGGTGATTAACAGTCTATTTAAGAACCGGGTTTTTTAATAGTATATCCTTTTTTTAGGTCATGTTGTGTTAACAAAACTAGACAGCACGATCCGTGACGGTTTTGCGCATCCCGTTGACAGCTCTACTTGTAAGTAATGCCTAAACATTTCCGGATCTCATTAGTGCTTACTGTGAACGAGCATGCAGATAACACACGCGCAATGCACCCGTTAGTTATAACGGTTTAGTTGTAAGAGATTTGTAACGCATAGAGACCCTTTTTATGCAGAGCTTTTAAACGCGATGTTTAGAATTTTAGCCTTAAAATATATTCTTTTCAAGAAACAGACTTTGAAGATTTAATTCTATTTTATTAAAATGTGTATGGATATAAATCTCTGAAGGGCAAGCGCTCGAAAAGTCAGTCAAGTTAAATACTGTTTTTAACTGTGTTACAAATTTGCCTTTACTCGCTATTGTATTTACTACACACCGACGCAGTCAATGCTAGTTTACTCGCCTGTTTCCATTGATAAATCGACTGAAATTTTTTCCCAAAAAATCAGTCTGTTGTGCTTTTCTCTGATCGGTATCTTTGCGGAGGTCCGGGTACGGTGTTACAGAAGCGTATGTTGTCATTGTAAAAAGAATAGGTCAATTAGCACTAGTGTTGTGGAGTACTAAGTGCGATAAGAGCCCCCACGAAGTTTATAGAACAAAAAACCATTTGAACAAAGTCAGAAAACAATAGACAAACTGTGCTGTACACAATAGCGATTGAGGAAAAGTGTTGATCATGCCAACACCAGTTTTCCGCTTGACAGGGAACAACTCACTTCAAAGGCAAGAACTTCATTCTACTCTTGTGGAATTTTCCAAAACGACTTGCTAAGATTTTAAAAAGCATTATACTCAGGGCTTGCTTGCAACTTCACAGCCTTGAGCCTTGTTATATTCACACAAATGTTAGCTGTTTTATTCATGAGGTATTTTACCCCACTAAAGGTAAGATTGTAAGAATGAATAATACAGATAAATTAGAATGTTCTTATTGAAGTGCAATGCTCATCCGTGTCGTCCGCGATATTCGAAATTTAGCAGAAACTCGGTTATACAAAATTTGTCACAAAACACAAACAAACTTTTAAAAAAACAGTTTACATTGTAATTCTTTGCAAGAAAAAATTAGATATTGAATGGAACACTCAAAAAAGGCAAGCAGTTTAGAATTTACGGTGCGTTATTCACAGTGTTCAACGTACTGCAAGCCAAACTATACTTCACAAATGCAGGAAATCTGACCCACCATTTTATATCTATATGTTG
>JANTNT010180174.1:0-18361 GCA_024752375.1 Entacmaea quadricolor
CAAATTAGTCCTCTAGTAGAGTAGCCAATCAGAATGCAGGATTGGTGATAGACTGTTTTTAGGTTTATACTAATATTGTATAGCCTGTAAGTGAGGCTCTCCAGGGGGTGGTGGTGGGGAAGGGAGAAGAGGAGAAGGTAAGAGGAAGGAGAGACTGCAAACATCTTTTGGAGAAACTGTTCCATAACCTGTACAAGAATCTGGTATCATAATTTGGTTGGTCGATTCTAATTTTTTTTGATTGATGGTAACAGGAAATCTACTAAATTTTCAATATGGTGAAAGGATTTTCAAATGGCGAATTTAAACAAGTATAGAAGATTATTTGGTGAAGTGTTCTAATATTCTAAAGTTAAAACTTGAACGGTCAGCTAGGAGCTTTGTATAAAATCAATAGCAGAAAGCAGAGGGTCCAACAGAAGGCAGCTATCGGTGGTCGATCACTGGATACTTAACCTTATGCCATCAGCTTTTTTGCAATCAACAGTCTCAATAAATAATTTAAAATGGTAGTAAAATTATTGCACACAGCTACCCACATATTAGACCCATGCATCTACTTCAAATATAGCCGGAATGGCAGGAAAGTTTTGGAAGGTCTTCAGCTCATCTACACTCAGTTCTCAAGGGGGAAATACAAGAGCTTCCAAAGCATATAAAATTTGCATCAAATCGTGCATCTTGAACTAATAACCATTTCATTTTTCAAAACAAAAAAGACTGATACTCTAAGATTTTCTATATTTAATGCAGATGAGGATTCTCTACAAAAATTAGCAGATTTTATTGTTGCAAAGGATTCAACAGAAGGCGGCTACTGGTGATTTATCGTCGGATACTTAACCTCATATCACCAGCTATTTTGTGATCAACAGTCTCAATAAATAATCAGAAATGGTAGTAAAATTATTGCACATAGGGACACATCAAATTTTGTACAACATTTTTCTGTCATGGCGAAAAACTGTTAAATATTAGGTCTGGGGAAAAAAACCCTGTACGACCCTCTTTTGTAGTAGATCTTTTGTGTGACTTCTTCCCTGTTTAGACAATGTGGCATTACACTTCAATCCCTGCCTGTAACCTTATCACTCTACTTTAATAATTTGACCTCATTCATTTTTCCACAAGCTAATCGTTTTCTGTAATGAATACTTTGTTTCAAGTTCGGTACAGTTCTCTTCTTCAGTTTCATTCTTATTCTTTACCAGCTTTTACTCAACTTTGTTCATGGATCAAACCATTCGAAAATCATTCTAAATTTCTGATCATGTAACTTTGACTACCGGTAATTATATTTAAACAATGTTTAGACCATCATTTGCTTTGGTGAATCGCTTTTTCGCTTATCAGATAAAACAAGTTCATTCAAACCCATGATAGCTTAAATGTATTCTTCATGTCTTTAAACTCCAATTAATAATAATAATAAATTTGCCTGATTTCCTTAAATGATAGTTTGTCTCTTAACCAAAATCCCCCTTGAATTTCAAGCCATTGAAGCTAGCCTTGTAGCACTTGGTTTGGAATTTAAATCTAAATTACAACAGGGTTCGTGCAGGATCTCTGTAAAAATATTCAGGGAGTTTTCAAGGACCAAAATGATATTTTTCAAGGAGCACAGTATTGATGAATTTTTGCTACATTTTAATTATTCTTATTGGTAAATTTTAGTATGGTATAACTAGACGCCCTATCAAGCATTCACTCGTGCCAAGGTAGCAATTAATGAGTTGCTTTATGTCCTTTGCAAAAATCAATGAACAATCACTGAGCTACATTCATTGTCACAAAAACACAAACAACCATCAAGTCAATGAAATTTTGATAAAATAGTGGTTTTCAATAGATAGATTTGCAAACTTACCATACTATATTGTACACTACACTATGATCTTCGAAAAGTGTAAATTTCGAAAAATTTTAAGTGTATGATTGTAAATGAATTTGTTTACCCACTAAATAAAGTTGGTAAGTGGGTAGGTAGGTGAGTAGGTAGGGTTGGTGGGTAAAATTGGCGGGTATGGTTGGTGGGTAGGTTGTAAATGGAAGATTGAAATGACCAAAAATCCAATAATGAACTGAATAATGCAGTTTTTATGGGGGGGTCACGCTTCATGTCCTTTGACTGTACAATGCATCATATCAGACAAACCAGTGTGTACTATAGTACACTGAATACAGTTGGATTGTACAAACATTCTTTACTCAATGTCTTAATTGTTATTAACTGTTATTAAAATGCAAAATTGAAATACTTATTTATAATATAATACTTATTGTAGGACTATCTCATACTATGTCATTTTAAGATTTTATAATATTTGCATTAGTAGTCACGCCAGAGGAAACCCTAAGTATTAAACAGAAAACATTCCAAGGTCAAGTCCTTAACATAGATTTTACATACGATATTGCTAAGACATACTTGCATTTAATAACAGTACATGAAAATATAATCTGTTGAGTTTAGTAAACCCAACTTATTTTTTGTTGTCCTTCTATCACTATCAATTTCCGCTTAAGATTTTCGCAAAGCCTCAAGGAGAACTATTGCAATTAGTTCTTGCTAGGGAAAAAGACTAGCTGCAATGAGCCTCCCTGAGGAAGTTGATATTTGTGAAGTTAGTTTTGCTTTGAAATTCAAAAACTGTATGAATACGATTAAATGAAGTAATCACGTCTTCCGCCATCTTCAGTAAACCTGTTGCCAGTCGTCGTCAGATACTTGTATGTTGGAAAAATGCATAAATTAACCACCTCTGGGAGACTCATTACATCTAGTCTTTACCATGCATATAAGTTGGAGAGCTGAAAAGTCTTCGCGTCACGTGATACACAGGAAACCTGACAGGAGCTATGTACTAGGTTCTCCCTCGAGATGTAGCGAAAACTTAATTTCTACAAATGATAAAAGCTATCCGAAAGCTGACAGTTCAGAAGTTTTGAGTTTTTTCCTTGGAATTTTTTCAATGAGTTTTCAAGGACATTTTCTCCTTTTTTCAATTTTCAAGGAGTTTCAAGTGCCCTTAAAAATGCATTTTAAATTCAAGCACTTTTCAAGGAGTTTAAGGACCTGCACAAACCCTGTTAGAAATACTGTCCAGAACAGTGGTCAAGATCATGTGCATAAGAGGTGTTTTGTATCACATGACCTCTAACACACCCATACCAAAACTTTGATTGACATCCACAACGACCAACAACTGTCATAAGTGATACATTGATATCAGGTTTCAGTGACTGGATCCTGTGTGCTGTAAATAGTAAAACTCTGATTTGAAGCTTCTTGGAAACCTTGTGGTAATGTCATAGACTATTGTGCAACTTTTGGATTTGGTCGCACAGGAGAAAAACAGAGAATCCAAAGGGAAACCTCAACTTGTGCCCCTGGCCGTAGGTCTGGGCACGAGTACATTGTAATTATGCAGACCAAAGTGGCTGTAATCTGCTGAAGCCAGTCTTTGGTGTATAACATCCACCTTGGTCTGCGTAATTTTTCAGGTTATACTCAGCCTCCAACAGCTTAAAGCCCGGTCAAACAAGAATGCAAGTCAACACAAGTTTGCTTGTTTTAACTTATGATAGATTGAGATTAACCATTCAAATGAGAATACAAGTTGATTCAAATGTCTGACGTTACAGCTGGTATTCAGTCTTTGTTGAGTGAGGCATACAAAACATTTAATTGAAACTAAACATGCAAGTGCGACCATGAAATAGTGGATATGACAACTAGCTTGTGGTAACTTGCAAATGACCTTTTAAAAACATGCAAGTTGCCTTAAGTTGCAAAAAATTTAAACATGTTCACAGTTATTGCAAACAAGATACAAGTACAAACTTGTGTTTACCTGCATTCTGTTTGAACAGGGTTTATTTATACTTGCAATATAATTAATGACCCCCTCGCTATATTGCATAGGTTTAAATGGCCCATTATCTTTTCCTGAATAAATACTCATATTCTATGACTAGTACATTAGTGAAAATTTGTCTGACTGCAAAATATCATAAGGATTAACTAACTTAAAATATTTAATCCGAAGCATTAGCTAATGAATATTAAGCTTAATGTAGCTATTATAGATGCTGAATGAAAAGTTTACAACCTCAAACAAAATTTACCGTGTATTCTTTCTTGCACAGAACTTCTAATTGAGAACACAGCGTAAGAAGCTCTAAGGCTACATCATCTGGCGAGAATTGGACTTTCCATAACGGCTCGTGAAGCCGAACTTCCACTGAAATTTAATTTTAGTTTAAGTTATACCCAAAAAACAAAACGTCTTAGATAAGCTTGAACAAAAGAAAAGTGCCCTTAAAATAAAGTTATGTGGATCTTGCTTGTACATACCTTTGAAAGAAGGATCGTAGGCTAGTGGTTGACAGAGTGGATAGGATAAAACAGACACTTCGATATTCATTCTTTCTATGAAGTAAAAATATTTCCCATCACGTTTCGTTTTTCGATAAAACGGCTGAACCTTATGGTGCTAGCCGCTGGACCCAAATTGTGTGGGCGTAGGATATTCTTAAATTTGCTGGGAAAAATATCAAAAGTTTCTTTTGTAAAAAAAATCGTATTTATCAAATAGATAAGAAATTATTTTATAATTCTGTTTATCAATTGATGTGAAAAATCTAATAAAAATTGCTGAAAACGGTTATATTTTATTAACCGTGTTGTCCTGGGCCTAGTATAGTTCTAGCTTCGTGACACAACACGTCACGCAATTGTTACGTCACATAACCGCTTGTTAAACATTTGAATTATTTGGTTGAAAAGAAAAGGATTTTAGCTCTTTCAAAAATCTGTTTCTAGCTACGTCTTTTAATAAACTACTTGGAGGCTTCCAAAACGTCTTAAGGTAAGCTTAAAATGAGTTAAATTAGTGTAAACACGGTGAACAAGAGTCGTGAACGAAGCGTAACGGCATGTGTTAGCGGCGCTAAGATTTGAATCAGTTCATGAAACGAGAGATTTTTTTATTGATAGAAACTGTTTATTTGCCAAAGAAAGTTAGCAATATAACCTACACTATACTGTACATGTGTATTAACAATGTATTCTGCAAAAGGTTTGATCTAAATTTTGCGATCAGCTGTTTTTAGATCTTGCCAAAGTGTGAACTGAACATATAAAACATATTGCTTCTTTATCACCTTAAAATATAAATAAAGTATTGGTTGGTTGGTAAAATGTTATGTGTTTCTGACCTTAACAAATAATGCTGGATTATCCTCGATTGACATACAGCCATTCTTTTGTATATTAAACTGACTTTGACAGAAAAAGGTTATACCACAGGGATACCATTCAACTAACACCGGTCCTCAACTCACTTTTACTGGTAAAAAAAGAGGCTAAAAAGTAGAACAAATCGCAAAAACAATATCATTATCAATAACTTTGGCCAGATTTTAGCTGTACTTCCAAGTTCTTGATACGTATCCTGAATAACATTGGGCTTCCTGTGTTTACAAACAAGGCAAAAGAGTGACATGCAACAAGGATTGCCTGTGTACAACAACTTCTCCTTGTGGGTAAGGCTACACAGGCTAATAAGTCTGCATGCTAAAGCTTGTACCAAGAAGAATATTTTGGATTTCAAACCTTTAATTTCGTATCCTCGACTACTATTATCAATCAAATTACCTATTACTACCATTAGCGTTGGAAGTGCGTCTCTCGAAGCTTGATGTCTCGTTCGCAAACTAGCGTTTCGACGACCGTCAATCAAATAGTTTTTTACGAAAGTGGCGCTTACGCCTGATTTTTGGCAGATTTATTTTACCTTAAAGCTTCATAGTAAATTTTATTACCCTCAATGTCAAAATGTTTGTTGAGAAATGTTTTTTTCTGGACCAATAAACTTGTTCCGAGTATTTTGCATTTGATTGACGGCCGTCGAAGCGCTAATTTGCAAACAAGATATCAAGCTTCGAGGGTCGCACTTCAACGATAATTGTATAAAAAATACTAGCATGATAATCAACTTTGTTTACGAGTCTAGTCTTCTAGCTGATAATAGGGACACGAAATCCATTGATCGAATTGGAATCTAGAAGTTTTGATTTTTACGAAGCACAGGAGAGAACCAACAAACAACTCTACTCACGTGTCCCGAACTCGGGAATCGAACCCTGGACTTCAGCGGTGAGGAGCGACGCTTAAGCATCCCACGACACCTACCCTTCTGTAGATATGAGACAGTGAATCACCTACTGTATTTGTCCAAAATACTTAAATAAAGGACTGATTTATTACGAAAGAAATTCATTTCTGCGATTCCACGTTTTCCAGTGTCCAATCTGTTCCATTCTTCGTTTTTTCTTCTGGTATTTGTCACTCGTAGTTTTGAGGTGTAAAGAGTCGTAGTCAATCAGAGAGCTGGTTGTAGTGCATTATGTTGATCAAAGCAAAGCCGCACTCACTGACGCTGTCTTCAACCACGAGCGCGTTAAACCATAGCTAGCACACTCTAGTTTTGTCTAGTTTCTGGGTTTTTTTACGGCTTATCCTTTCACTGGCAACGGTATGGAAGGCGCATGTCTTCACAACAGTCATGGCGTCATGACGCGTATTAATCACTCGTTCATTAACAAACCTACAACTTTTACCCTGATTTTAATTGGCGCCTCATTGTCTGAATTGACATGTGGTCTGATCCACTTACAGTTTTACAATCAACCGCGCACCTCTCCTTGATCATATTTTCGACGGCGTCGTACTATAGTGGTTGCTATCTGTTCAAGCGCGATTGATTCCAGTGGACCGGTTAAGCATTTGCAAATTGCAGGCAGTTCTTTGATCGATTGCAGCTTGATACCAAACGATGAGCCTTTTAAGAGCTCAGACAGGACAGAGCCCTGATAGCGTGGGCTTGTGTATACTCTTAATGACCTGATATCAAAGATGTTGGTCCTTCCAAGACAAACACTCTAATTCTTCAAAGAAAAAGGCTAAGTATACTATAACATTGAACATCTCTTGTTGTTCTTGAAGTCACGTTTTGTCAAGGTCTTTCTCTCTGTCTCCTCGGTAATTGCAAATGGCCACTTCACTAATACACCTTGATTTATCATGATAAGACCAGAAACTTGATACCGTGTGAGTATGGTAGACAGAATTCATACCTTAGAAAATAGGAGGTCTTCACTATGAAAACTGCAAAAAGTTCTTTTCGAATTCCGATTTCTTTTTTCGTTTTTTTTTTTTTTATTAAACCTTACAGCTATCTTTCTCTATAATTGAAACCGTCATAACACTATTCCTCAAGGTTCATAGGTCTTCATACCTGCTTTATTATGCAATTATTTATCTTACTCTAACCATGAAAAAATCAGTTGTTTATGTGTAACTAGAACGAGCGCGCGAGGCCCCACACGAGTTATTTCGAGTTAATTACAGTTCATATTGTTCCAGTTGGATTAATATTGTCACCTTCATCCAAGGAAGATAAATACCTTGCCTTTATTTTCATTTGACTGTTCTTTTGTACTTAAAGTTTTGTATTCAAACAATTTATTGACGTTGTTGCTCTCAGGACTTTCAATTTTGATAGTGAAATGATGTTTTACAATAGAGCGGCTGAGAGTGGACGTGATAAATATCTTTAAAGTGAGAGAAGGAGACAGCAATGCTTGGATGAATAGCCGCCGGAGTTTCGGCGGTTGCTGCTGTTTTCTCGTTTCAAGAATGGAATGCTTCATGGTTTTTATCACGGTATCATCTTCTGAAGAATTCACAGTGGCTGTTTGAACTAAGTGATCAATGAATGGTGGAAACTTGTGACTGTAGAAACAGAATCATGATCACCGTTTAGTTTGTTCGGTGCTTAAACCATGTGGATGGTTAAATTTTGTTTACTTGAAGAAAGGTCTGTTTATAAATTCTTAGAGGTTTCACCACAGGAAACCCGACTGCTTCACGAAAAAAAGCACAGGAAGCCCAATCGAAGTGAATTCTATCAAAATTACATACTTGGACATTGTTTTAACTTCTCAAACTGAAATATGTGTGCTATATTTAATTGACTTTTATTTATTCTATACTTATACTAGCCTGTGACAGCCGCTTCTTATCCCTCCCCTATGGGGAGTAAAATGTTGTACCCTGAAGGGGAGGGTCGGGAAGTGCTTTATTTACACTATATTAGTAGTTTTTATTTGTTTTTCTATTTAATCGTTGTTGTCATTTAACTTGTCTTTGTTTTATTTCAAGACATGGCTATCACAAAACGCGACAAAACGAGAAGTAATATTGAAGAGATTTAAAGAGATTTCTTCGATATGTGTGCGTATCGTCTCTTCTGCCCACAGACAACTCGAGAAAATGACATTGTTCCAAGACAAGAGTTTTAAATGGGTTTTTGCCTCATTTTCTCAATAATTTTATGGTTTATGCTTTTTCGCCGGTGGTTGAATCAACGTAGGACCCATGTGAGGTAAGTCTTAAGCAAATACACCGTTTCTCCTTACCCTACCCCAAAAAAGGCTGAGAATGTCACATATCAAAATAGTGTTATTCATATATAGATCTGTGGTATGAACTCTTGTTGAAGAATCGATAATAGGATAACTGTCCACGGCGTCAAGACCGCCATCACTGACTTCACTCGCGAAACACGAAGCCTTGCCCTTCTAGGGTGGTGAGAGTGGTTTTGTGGTTGTTGGTGAGCGGTCTGTCCGTGTGATGGTAGACCATTTTCATAATGGCTGCCACTAATTAGCATAATGGTCAAACTTAAATGAATAATCACAAATCATCTCTTTTGTAGGAAAAAGCATGTTTATGTAGGTAAAATGACGAAGTTTGAAGTAAAAAATAGTAATACCTTATGGAGTTATAAGCATTTAAGATTGTGAAGAAACGTAAAAACGAGGCCACAAAGGCCTAGATAGCAAAACACATGCAAAACTCTCTTATCTTGATTCTCAATATCTCTTTAGGATTTTTTACAATGATGTTCAAACTTTCCAAAACTGTTAAGTATTGAGTGCTCTTTTGGATGGAATTAGTTGTTTTTGTGAGAAAGATCTTAGTTTGGATAACTTAAAATCCTCCATTATGACAAAGGTCAATGTGCGCACTTTGTAGTCTCTTGTAATGCTTGCCCTTCTAGGGTAGTGACAGTAGTTTTTGAGCTGTTGGTGACTTGTCTGAACTTAAGGTTATTTATAGTAACCCTTACTGTCATCTTTCTTGTTTTGTTTGCCTCTTATTGGTCTGTCTGTCTGCAGTGTATTTTCCCATGT
The DNA here is from genome assembly GCA_024752375.1 of Entacmaea quadricolor. NCBI lineage: Eukaryota > Metazoa > Cnidaria > Anthozoa > Actiniaria > Actiniidae > Entacmaea > Entacmaea quadricolor. Next base: position 9,262 of record JANTNT010180174.1, read on the forward strand.
AATTGAATTTTAAGATAAAAATAACTTCAAATATCTGTAACTTGAATGCCAGTACTGAACACTACGTGTCATCTATTAGAAGTCTATCTATTTATAACATAAAACCCATGCATGAAAAATGCGCAAAGCTATACATGTATATCAATTTACAAACTGGTTTTTCCTATGATTCCGGTTTGTATAAATGAGGAAATATCCACTAGAAAGAAAGTTTTAAAAACATTTATTAACGGTGGTCATATTTCTTTTTAAAGTCAAATTGAGTTACAAAGTTTTTATTATTAATCACTATTAATTGATTTATAAAAGTTCGCTTCGTTTCAAAACGGGTCTTGTCCTTGTGTTGTCTTTTCCCTCACTGAAGAAATGTTCATCTCAAGGTGCGTGGTTCTGTAACGTCGCTCTAATCTATCCCTTTAGGTTAACCAGTCTACGCATTAAAGTTTATCTGCATAAAAAGAAAAAAAAAACAACACATAGTTAGTGCACCTGCGCACTGGTATTCGATGAATGAGATTTCATGTTTGAAAAAAATTCAACTGCCAATTTGGATATGAACAAACATGCGCTCTGATTAACTACTCTACTGCTAGGCTATCAGCTCTTATAGTGTGAGTAGAGAGATCAGCAAAATGGCTTAACGCGCTTCGGTGAACTTTCAGAAGGCGAATTACAAACTTTTTTTTTATATTTCTCATGATCCAGTGGTTGTTTATATTATAAAACAGTTATTCCACGAAATCTCGTAGTACATGGCTGGTACTCCCCATTTCGATGCTGCGCGCCTCGTCGGCTATCAACTCATGTACGACGAGATTGCGTGGAATAACTGTTAAATAGAACGACAGAACGGTCTAGGTGCTATGTTGGTTCTTAGAATACGATAAGCTAATATTGAACAATAGTTTTAAATTGCAGGTTATTGAATAACAGAGTATTGCTAATACAACAAATATATTTACAAATACATGGATAATAAATCGAGGCCTATTCACATCTAAACTATATTCACACGAAAGCGCGCGCTTTTGTAAGCAGCGTTCTCTAACACGAGCATTGTGTAATATTTTTGAACAAGCGTTTGTAACTGTACGCACTCGCATGTTGTTATGTTGCGCGATCTTGTAGGTTTTGTCATTACCGTTTTGCCCTGATGAAGAGCAAGTTGCTCGAAAGCTTGGCATAAAATTTAAACAATAGCTGATGAAACAGAACATATCATGAATATATGTATTTATTCTTAATAGTATTAGTACAAAAATTTAGTAATTCACATTCACTTCAGAGATATTTCAAGATTTATATAATATCAATGGAATCTAGCAAGCAAACTAGTGTAGACTGTGTCGGTGTGTAGTAAAATACATTAAAGAGTGAAAGTAAATTTGTATCACCGTTAAAAAAGAGTACGTAACTTAATTTACTGACGTTTCGTAAAAAATATACAAATGATACAGTAATACAAAGAGCATCATATCAATAGATGGAGGTAGAAATAGTTTCTAGATCTTAGATAAATATAATTGAAGTAATAAACGACACAATCGAAGGATTACATTTAAACTCAAGATAAGTTATAATAAGCGGTAAAAATGTAGTATACTGTTATGTTAAGTCATAGATTTAACGTCGAGCTAACACAATACTTTCAATAATTCAAATTCGTCCTTTTTGAGGTACAAAATAGGTTATATGTTTTCAAACATAGGCATTGCGCATTTTGTCGACAAAGAAATCCAAACTTAGTTGAGTTTAGTTCGACCGAACTCATTACAAGGAATGATTTTCAAATTTCAGTTTTCTGAGAATTAACTAGCGTAAAACCTCGTGGAGAAGAAAGCGCGCAATTTATGTGAAAAAGAATTGGAACTATTAATTTAACAAAAAGCTGATTTAAAAAAAAAGACAATTTCTCGATGAAAAAGGTGTTAGAATAACGATCATTTTCACATACCTTAAAATTATTTCCAGAATTCCCACCAGTACTCTGAAATACGAAGAAATAAAATATTAAACTACATATATTTCTTTTAATTCAAATCCCACTTCTTGTAACGTACTAGTTTGCGGTGGAGGACGAGGTTTTGGTTGGATTGGCGGCACATTTGGGCCGCTTTTCTTTTTGGAATCCTTCTCTTTGTCTTGTTTATCCGCCATCAGTGAGTTTCTCGCGTCTCTTAACCTCCAAGTTGAGCTCTCTGTTTTATAGATCATCCTAACCACTCCTTATTATTTGTCACGAGGTTTTCATGTCAATCACTATTGATTTACTGATATTAATTTTTAAGACATGTAAGCTAGGTATACCATAATAGTTACTTCCTCTTTGATGAGCAAAAATACTTCGAGGCCATTATTTCCTGAAAGTGCAACTAAGCACTTTTGTAATTTGGAAGCTTTGGTGTTTTAACCCTGACTTGCTGTCTCGTGTATAGAAAGTAATATATAATATATAATAATAATAATAATAATAATAATAATAATAATAATAATAATAATAATAATAATAAAGCCTAAGATTATTAGAAAATTAGTACAAGATGTATAAAAGTCGAGTTTCTGAGGTAGCGTTCGCTCGAAGTTATTCCGCGGTTTATAACATTTTGTAGATTATTTAATTAGCTAAGCATCGTTTCAGGTGAAAACAAAAATGACTGACTTACCTCTGTTTTACAAAATAATGCACCATTTTTCTGAAAAGAAAATTGATTTTACGGTGGATAAGCTGATTCGAAACTCATACAAATGTCATACAGGTATACTAGTAACATACTTTTTGGCGGCGGTGGTGGCGGCGTTGGTTTTGGTACGTATGGATCAGTGTCAGGGTCTTTATCCGACATTCTTAGGCAATTTCATTTATCTTACCCACCAAGCAGAATTGAAAGTTTAATGGGTTATCCGAACCAACCTCGGCCTTTTGTTTCAAGAAGTGCGTCGATTTCAGAACCAGGTTTTCCAAGAAAACCCCCACCTACATAAAATTGATGCGCGCGATACACTATTGTAATTTCCACTCAAGACCATAAATGGAATTAGCACGTATTGTTGATAGGACATGTGACCTAAAGAATGTGCAGCCAAGCAACTTATAATTTTGCAGACGGACCCATTTGTTTTTCCTGGTTTTTTAACGTAAAATGTTGCTTCATGTGTATAGAAAACACAATATAACCTTAGTGAAATAGCTTGGATTAAGCAGTAAATAGAACTCTAGGATAAAGTGGAAAAAAGACATAAAATACTTAAGTCTAAATGTGCTTAGTTTCATTTTGTTTGTTCCATGTCGAACAGGAACGCGCGCTCGTTCGAAGATATTTCGACTCATTACAAAATCTTTTGTACATCCTAAAGGTACTAAAATCATTTAAAATTTCCCTAAAATCTTTTTAGCGAGGCGTTATTTTCATTGAAAAAACATAAAGAAACTCAGACAAAGACCTTATAGAAGCTCATGGGTTTCATCAGTGGCTGAGAGAATGCCGTTCGAGCGACTATAACAACGAGATAGCGTCCTTGTGCGTCTTCGTCTTGTCGATCGTTTGAGCAACTAAAGGTCATTTCAAGTAAAAGAAGTAAAAGACTCAGATCACTCACTTACCTCGACTCTACAAAATAATACACGAACCTGAATTTGAACCTAAAATGAAAGTAGATTTGACGATCGATTAGCATAGACTTCGAATCATAGACAACTTTCATTCACTTAATAACAACCTCGTTCTCCACTCTGTGCGGGATCATTATCTGGATCCTTATTGTTCGTCATGTTCTTGCCATAGAAATCCATTTTCTAGGTTCTTTTAGGATTCACTTAGTACGACACTGCTGTAATAGACGTGGTTAACTAGAGATGAAGTCTGCGCGGTGAATGATGGACACTCGTTCTTGCATATATTATAATGTCGTGACGGAAATTATAATTCACTTCTGATTAGCTTAATTCTGTATTTTAAGCCACTCATTTCTGTCGATTGATTTTGTAAACTGATCTCAATAGCATTTGCAATAGCTTTTTTTAACTCTTAACTCAATGCGCAGCATATCATACAACATCGACATTCCATAACCATTCTTCTTTTAGATGGATTGTGTTGCAATTGTTATTGTGTTTTATGAGAAAGCGCGCATAAAAGTTGCACAACTTTAAAAAGAGAAGAAGAAAATGTTAGCTTTACCTTGATCCCTACAAAATTATGCCTGAAGCAAAATCAAAAATTGATTCAGTAAATAGCAATTTTCAAAGTCCTACGAATATGACTTATACATACAACTACAAGGACCGTCTCGTTCGTCGTTGCTACGTCTGTCATCATCTGGGCCGTCGTCCCTCATCCTTGTAATATTTAGCTTGTGAAGTTGATTAATATATATAGCGTATGCCACGGGTACAGCCAGAAAGTCGTACAAGTCACAAAGGAAACGCTCCCTTCTTTAGATGAAACTATTTATACTTGCGTCACGCGATTATGCAAATTCTTTTGATTTCTGGGTAAAATGACTCTTGCTTTATTAGTGCGCATCTTTAAAGGATTCATTTTTGTAACTTAATTAAGTTCTTAGAACTAACAATAAGTATTTTATCTAAGGTTTTGATCGTAGTTTTGCGTGCATGGTTTTACTTGTAGTTTATCGAGTTACTGATGCGCGCCGCCATATTGCGAATTTAAATATGTTTGTCTTGCCGACCTTGATTCTTTATTTTCACACATCTTGCAAACTATAATCTACCTTAACTTAACAAACAAATCTCACTGCGCCATTTTATAATACAGTCTCAACCAGAACGCTGTTAAGAGAAACGAAGCGCACAAGAAATCTCAGGAGGATTTGGGTGTTTGATGTACATTCTTTATGTTCCGGTTTGACAAGCTGTTAAACCAAGCTTTTCAAATCAAATTTAAACTGAAAGTTATACAAACTGTACATTAAAATTGTACAAGAGTTTGATTTGATTAAAACAATTAGAAACGTAGCATATGAGAGCAAATTTCTTTCGGCTTGTTGTACTGACTCTTGTACTATATTTAGCAACTACATCAATTATCATTTTGCCTCGTGTAAGGCAGTATAAGTTCCAAATTTATCTAAAATAACAACTATCTAACAACTTACATAACATATCAACAACTTAAAATGATGGTAACGTCTTTATTAAATGATATCTATTAACAACTAAGTACAAATTAGTTTGAAAGAACAAGATTTGTACAATCCATTGTCACTGATGCCCTTCCTTGCTGCGTTGTGGTGTCAAGGACTTTCGCTTTCTGGAAGAGAAACAAAAATGGTTTACAATTTCAATGTTTTTTCTTCACATAGATGATATTGAAAATATCCCTCCCTTTTATATCGAGATAGTTGGTCAGAATGGAATTAATTGTTATAGTTTAACATAATCTCTTGCATAGAGAAAGTGTGTTTACAGTTTGTCGTTTCTTCAGGGGCCTACAGGCTACTGGATAAATCATGTTCACGACTGACTAGTTCTTCTCAGTTCTTAGAAATTATTTTAATCATGTTCTCTAGCTTCTAATATTAACTGCAATAAAAATATTATTTGTATAGTTTCATCAATGGAACCAAAAAGTCCAGTTGCCTTAAGTTAGTAAAATAACAACAAGTCAGACAAGAAAGACTTACTTTTACACAACGGAGGTTGTAGCATTAAAGATTTTTCCATCGATTAATATCACATACTTTAAATGCACAAAATTAACACGTTTGCTTTGATTTTTCTGTATTTGACTCAGTTTTTCTACATGTTTTTAATCTCTGTCGAAGATATTTAGGTAAACGTTCTAAGAAGGATGAAAACAAGCTTTGAAATTTGAAGCGAAAGCTTAAATAGCGCTCGTGGCTGGTTTAATTATTAGGATTAATAATGCGCTTTCTCCCGCCAAAGATAGGGATTCCCTAACTCATAGAAAATAGATAAACTTGAAAATATCTAGCTACAGGACAGCATTTAATTTAAACCAAAGATTGAAAAAAGCCTTGAAACTTAAATATACTAGAAATTTTGAGATCTGGGTGTTGACCGAATGTGATTTGCTTCATTGGTGTTGAAGGAAGACACAGACTCTTGCTCAAGCACTTATTTTGATTAGTGAATCAGCAAATACTTATTCCCTTTTTAGGGCTCTGTTAACCAAATTACCTTACTTAAGTACTTAATTCATGTAGTTTTAATGTATAATAATGAAACGTTTTTGGTTATAGGTGTGCGCAAAATTAACCAGTATCAATGGCTGATGAACCACAACATTTTAAACAAAGCATTTAGCTCTTCTTTACTAAATTCTCACTAATAATTTTCCAAATTATTTTGTGAAACGATTAAGATATCTGTATATATGTATTTAGAGTTACTATCTCACCTGCGTTTCACATAATGATACAGTGTTCATGGCACCCTAAAGCAAAGATATCGATGTATTAGTATTTTTATCCTGGCTGTGAATGATAATATCTTTGTAAACCTACATTTACATTTGCAGTGTTCGTTAGGAGAGTTCTTTTCTTGATTGGTTTGTGGCGAAGTGTTTGGAACTCTACTTTTTTTCTTTTTGTCGTCGTTATCTGGCATTTCGAGTCTTAGGTACAATAAGTTGCGAAAAATAATGATTGACGCGCTTGGGTTATGCCAATAATGGCATTTTGTGCACGGACGTGAAGACAACAAATGTCGGTTCAAGATGGCGCGCAATTATGACATCTATTGACCTTGATTGACTTTGAATATATTTCTGGGGTTCTTTTTTCAAAAGCGCGAATCGTATGCTGATCCTTAGTGTGCATTAATACTATGTCCATTCTGATAAAGGCTTCTGTACAAAATATTATCCATTGTGGATAGGATTCCATTCTCAATTAACGATCTATTTGAAAATTGAAACATTGGTTGATAATTATATCTCTGGAGCGAATGATAATTTTAAGCACATTTAAGCATAATTTACACAGATTTAAGCAATATAAATACCAGGTAAACTTAAAATATTTACAAAATCGATATAAGAAAAAAAAAACCACTGGACAGAAGCTTAAGTTATATTTAGATTTCCAAAACACGTGCTCTCAAACACCGATCCCTAAGTGGATTCCTTGTTCAAAGACTGTTGGGTCCCGCTTCGGTTTTTGCCTTCAGTGGTTGTCTACGATAAAATAAAGCAAATCCCACTACAATGATATCTATTGTTTTTTAGATGTTGAAACACTGAATTGCTATCCGAGATAAAGAAGATGGACTCGGTTTGGTTTTTCTTTTTTCATAAATAATTGTAATTGATTTATAAAGTCAACTTGTAACATAATGAAAGTACATAGTCTTTTCTCTTAATGACAAATACTTGATGCTGTTCTCCAGCAAAACATGAGAAATTCAGAAAATATGAACTTAAATTAAACCATAATAGATCAGAATTTTTCCAGATCAAAAAAGAGCTAAGGCCACTAAATAGCCACAAGAAAAACAGATTTAAAATTTTCGTTGCAAAGGAGGTTAAAAAGAAAGGCTTCAAAACAAGAGAAAAATGCCCTGTTTGTGGAGTGAGAGGTCCATATTTCAAAAGGCAACTGAGTTTAAAAATGTAACAAGCAGAGGGTTTTGTAATAACTTTTAGCTAAATATTCTTACTTGAAATAATAAAATTCATCCTGAACGAGTTCAAAATGGCGTGCAGACAAGCGGACCGAGAACTAAGTCATAGTTTCAAATGTAAAGATTATAGTCTTCGTTTTGTTTAGAGCTTGAAAATTAAAGTGTTCTACTCACCGTAAACGTTGAATTTTACATTACACAGCAGCCTGAGTATAAAGAAAGATATATTACAAATTAAGAAGGAAAACTGATGACATAGCAAAAACGAAAACATGCTTTTAACTTAATTATTTCATTGACATACTATCGTTATTTGGAGGAGGTCTAGCATGTCCTTGAAAATCTTGCACTGCTGGTCCTTCTCGATGGGCAGATCTTTGACCAGTACCTGCATGATAATGGAAATAGAACGTGAATTGATAAAAATCGAGATGATATTGCTCAAAACTACTCGTACATTGCCGTCTTACCTTGATTATGCTGTTGTCTTATATTATTTCGGTCATTACGAAGATGTGCTTGATTGTCTGATAGAAAAAAAGAAAATTTTAGAATCATCTAAAAGCTTTATAAGCAATAGGGATTTTGACTATTTTCTTACTTCGATTATTCTGTTGTCCTGTATTATCACGATGATGAAGATGTCGTTGGTTTTGATGGCCTAAAAGTAAAGAAAGAATAAAACGACTAGCTCAGAAATGTGCTGTAAACGGTAGATATAAACCTTATCTTACCTTGGTGGTGTCGTTGTCCATTATGTGCATGCTGGACCTGTTGGCAGTTTCGGTTGTCTAAAAGTCAAATAATAAAGTTTAAACACGAGCTATAACGAGAAGAAAATTGATAAGAATATTGCCGTGAAACAAACGCTTTCTTACTTTGGTTGTGATGTTGTTGTCTATGATGAGCCTGTTGACCATTTTGTACGCCTAAAAGAAAAACTTTGTTAACAATTACAACAGCAGATTTTCTTCACAGTATCTCGACTTGAAGATGCATTTGTCCATCAATAAAAAGATTGTTAAAAGCGGTTAAACAAAGAGAAATAGTTTTGTATCTCACGTTGGTGTTGTCCTCGATTGTTTCCTCCATTACCTAAAAGAAAGAAGCATAAGATTTTAAAAGCAAGAAAAAATTTGATACCTTTACAACAAAATGTTAAATTATTTTGTTAAATTATCATGATACCGATTGCTACCTCGTTCGCAATTTCTTCTACTGTCTCTTCGATCCGCCATGCTTAAAATGCTCGAACTAAGAAAACTGCGCGTTTTATACACGAAGAAAACCTTGATGACGTCAGAAGTTAAATATATGTCCAAAACGCACAGGAGACAGGACAGGAAACTTTTCGCATTTTCCTCCAAAATATTAAAGAATAGAGAATAATACATGGGCGCGTGGAGACATGGAATTTATATTCGAGTGTTCAATTTGATATCTCACGAGTGAGCGCAGCGAACGAGTAAGATATCAAATTTGAACACGAGAAGATAA
>JANTNT010180285.1:0-18307 GCA_024752375.1 Entacmaea quadricolor
GGACATACCATATTCCAGTGGGAAAACTGCTAAGCTATGATTGGTCGTGCTATTGTGTGAGTGGATCTATGAATTGATAAATTGCTGATGTGCTGGTCTTTTTAAAAATTTTGACTTTATATTCACTAACTAAAACTTCTTAAAAGTTCTCTTTATAGATTCAGATTACAAAAAAATGACTGAACAAGAAGGCTGGCCACGAAAATTCTAAACGCATTCTGATAAGTTAGAAAAATATTCCGCTCATCTGGTCGTCTGTCTGGAATGGCGTTAGCGATAAATGAAATAGTGAGTAAACATTTCTCTACTTACAGGGTCGGCATTGTTAAATGGCTGGAAATACAACCTTGAAGATGTCAGCATTACACGGCCAGGATTACAGACAAGTGGAGTGATTCTCTTAGCTGAATAACAAATCAAATAAACAAAACAAATAACTTTAATTACGGGTCTATAGTCTTATAGCTGACACCTAGCCTCCTCCGCAGGCATCTCTTGTTTCTCTCTTATTGGACTTCTGTGTCAAATTTTCGCTCTCAGTCCCAAACGATCAAATCCACTGGTTAGCCACAGGAAGCCCAAGAGAGAAAAGTAGACGCTTGCGGAGGAGGCTAGCTGACACCCACAAGGAGTGTTCCATAAATAGGTCTTTTCCGAGATACGCTCCAATTACCCCGAAAAATAGTTTTAATTCGAGGCTCCGTGCGAATCACATATATTTGCTGTATTTTCGAACGGAGCTTCGAATTGAAACTATTGTTCGGGGTAATTGGAAATGGCCTATTGAATTGGAATAAACTTTTCTGCTTGGCCGTAATGAGTCAAAAATAAAGTTTTGTACTAGGAGGAATTCAAGATTTTTCAGTTCAGAAGGGGGAAAACCAGAGATATAGAAGAAGGATGTTCGAAGCAAAAAGAAGATTTTGTTTGCGTCAGTAATAACTGTTAAGGTGACTCCAACATCATTTCTCCCTCCAAAGATGGTTCAAATTGGTTTTATCCTCGCTGTTCTGAGATAGCATGTTATAGCTTGTTGACAGATTATTTTTATGGTGAGTTTTTAACTCGACCTCGTCCCGCAAGTTGCAGTCGTACAATTTTTTTGAAACTTAGTAGACAATATAATGACAATCTAATAATCCAAAATCTGAAGTTTCGTGAAAATCGTACGATTTTTTCACGGGAAGAGCACAAAATGTAAAAATACCACCGTTAGAAAATCGGCCCGTAACAGCAAACGCGACTCAAAAATTAAATTCCGAATACACCTTTAAAAGCCTAAATTATTAAATTACTAGACTGTTTTTTATTACGGAATGATACGAGCTTTTTTGACGCGACGCGAGCGAGTTTAAAAACTTCCGAAATCCGCGCGCAATTATGTTGGAGTAACCTTAATCGGCTGCAGATTTTGATTGGGTAGGGTAAACTTTTTTGGAAAATCAGTAACGGTATCTTTCCTTAATCACTGTTATGCATTGTGATTGGAGCAAGGCATTCACGAAAACAATGAAAAACCATTTTAACGTTGCGGAATGTTACAGAAACCGCTCTGTTTACAAATGCACAGCACTATTACGAGTTCATTATACCATGCAGTCTAATGTCATGAAAATCACTATTATCTGTATGCCGAGATTCCTCATTAAAAATCGTAATCAAACTATATAATATGTAACAAAAATATAACAACAGCAATTGTATGGATTTCTCATTGGAGTAGTTTTAGTATAAGTGAGAAATGACGGTACCGTGACTCTTAAATGGCTTCCGCTCTGAACCAATCAGACAGCGAGAAAACAGACACCATCCAATCACAATGCTTGAATTACGGAAGCCATTTAAGAATTACGATACAGTCCGTTTCCCACTCTTTCGAAAACTGTTCTAAACAGCATAATTACCTGAAGTTTCTATAACAATTTTCTCGTAGAAATCTTCAAGCCTTTGGATATAATTATATCAGGTTAATTGTTGATAACAGTAAGATTAAGAAGCAAAGTTTGGTTTGATCAGTGTAACCTTAACGCACAAGAAAATTCGTAAAAGAGAGACGGAAAGAGCAAATTTCGTATGACTGTGAAAAATAAGTACGTCGTGAACGTGCCGTGCCGTAACCGTGTCGTGAACACCACATTTTGATTGGACTTTGCAAAGGTTTGTTGCGTCAGACAGTGTCAACACGGTCGTGCCGTGCCGTGCCGTGTTGACACGTGTTGTTTGTATTGGCAAAATTAAAAATTCCCCTACATTTACTTATAAACTTGTTCAAATTTCCTTCACCCTGTTTTTGATAAATTCTGATGCATTTTTAAGCATTATTAACCGGTTTTGCGAGCTCACCAAACATATTTTGGTCATAATAGCATACATTTCTTCTACTGGTTACCCCCCAAAGGCGAAAAGCTTTATGGTTATGGGAAAGTAGAGAATTATGACTTACCAACTAGTGTTGAATGTAACTTTTGATTGTCTTGATTGGACAATTGTGTTCACCTGATAAAAGGAGGTTAAAATAGAAATATTATATAAACAACCTATCCTGCAAAATGGGTTCGTACAGGATCCTGTGTGAAAATTTCCAAAACTTTTTAAATCCATTTGACTCAAATTTCCAAGACTACACAAGTGAAAAAAATAAAGCTAAATTCATTGATCAAAAACTTTCAACATACATTATGCAAAATACGGCAGCATATGCAAGTTTAGTATCGTGCTGTTTATTTCCCGCAGGCAATGTTTGACTCACACCGTACACCCAGCGTTCTGCTGCATGCCAACAAAATCTGCTATTTACAACGAAAACAGTTCTTTACTAACTGAACCCCATCCTCGGGAACCCAGGACCCCTGGGTTCCCGAGGATGACTGAACCCTGGATAACCTACAAAAAATCATAACTTTTCCATAGCCCAGCAGATCAAAAATGAATTTTCCAAAACTTTTCCAGATCCTGGAAAATTGACTATCAAGTGATTTCCAAAATTTTCCAAGACTTTCCAAAAACCCGTACGAACTAACTAGTAAATACAGAAAAGGCCAAGGAGGATTTATCAGAAAACAAGAGAGATTTTGCGAAGCACAACGGGAAGCGGTTTGCCTCTCAGAACTTTGCGAATGTTCTGATAAATGCTCTAAATCTGCACACAACACAGCGGATGAGTTTTTCTCCATTTCTTTTATAAAATACAAATCACAGTTGATCATGCTACCGTGCCGTGTACCGATTTATATCATGCGTCTCAACCAATCAGAGCGCGCGTTATATTTAACAAATAAAGAAGGCTAAGCCATGTTTTATTCTTGGGGTGCAACCACATGACCAAAAGTCTCTTGAGATATGAACAACAAAGATAGAACCGCCATGTTGGTTGATAGAACAAGTGAAACTAATTAGGAATGCTTTGTTATCGTCAACCAACATGGCGGCTGTGATGTAACGTGCACTCTGAGAATACTGTGAAATAATACGATGGTCTTGCGGCTCGTGCTTATAACATTTCTCGAGTGTCAAATGTTCGGAGTGTTTTCTCACAGTTTAAAACATGGTTTAGCCTTCTTTATTTGCTTTATAATATAGATTTTAGGCGCGCGAAGACGGCAAACAACGGGAAAGGCAAACATTTCGAGATACAAAAGCTCAAAAAAACTATCACTTTTCGAAATTTTACGATTGTTTTTATATTTTTTTATATATATTTGCTTTATATTTCAACTTCAAACGCGAGTTTTTGTGATTTTACGGCCAAAACAAGCAATTTAAAACAATAAAGCATAGGTTTTCCACGTTATATAACCTAGTAAAACAGGTTTTTAGCCAATCAGAGCGCGCGTACTATCTAGTCTATAATATCCAGCTGTCCGAAAAAGATAGCGCGCAAAGGATTGTTGTTGAAAATGAAGCGGCCCTCGCCCAAGGCTTAAATTTCCAAGCAGTGAATAAAATAAACGCCATAATCAGGTCAGAAAGTCGTGGATGGAATAATAATAGACTTTTGTCGATTCCCATAGCGGAATTCCAAGAGAAACTAAAATATTTTGCCTCGTCCGCGTGTATTTGTGTGAAAAAGAACTGGGATGAGGGCCGCCTCGCTGAACATCAAAATGCGCTGTGATTGGTTGGTTCGTGCGTGCACCGGACAGCTGGATAACGTTATATAATTCATCTTATATTGTTTAATGAGCGTTTTTTCGTTATAAAAGATTACAATACAATGCATATTCCTTATGAATGCAAATGTCGATCACTTATTAAAAGGGTGATATTTTTTAGTTATTCTAATGAACAAAGCAAAACATGCCAGGTCTTCTTACCATGGCTAGCTGATCAGCAGGAGTAAGGGTTGAAGCCCTGTGAAGCTGCAAGACAACAAATATATGTCATCGACATGCAATGTACTGCAATTTATTTATTATACATGTACATGTGTGTTGGGGTATACCCTGGGCACCATAGGTTCTTGTCGCCGTGAGGTTTACTGAGCAACATCCTGTCAGATATATATGCAATTGACAGAGCAAGAAAAGCTAGCCTCCGAAACCCAGGTTAGTGTTGTGTTGTGGGCACTCAATAATTGATTTATAATGATTCTAGGCCTGAAACTAGGACTTTAGAAACGGATATAATTTTACACCATCGTTGGCTATTGAACCTCAAACTAGAATGTCTCAATATTAACATAAATAAATTAAAGAGAGTTTTTTTTTTGAACCACCTATGGTAACTGAGATGGATTTACTTATTCATGTCAATCATTTCTTAAGTTATGCAAATTATCTCATAAATTAATTAAGGTAAATATACAAAATACGTTAATTTATGCTAATTCATACTTAATTCATTCCAATACCTGTTCTAACTGAGGAAGTACAAAACCCAAAGCTACAAAATTAAATGAAAATAAATACTTCTTTTTTTCCTAAAGAAAAACAAAAATAGGTTGTAAGTAATTAAGTAAACTTTATTTGAGAGAGTCAATTAAGACCATGTGGGATCAGCTTGGTGAAATATGAGAATGCCATAGTAGGTAAAGATTATAAGCTGTAGTATGTAAAGCAATTGCCCTATATCACTATGTCACGGTTTGTTTACATAGGAAAGAAAAGTAGAAATTTAGGCTAAATCTTTTTTCTTTTGGTATATTTGGTTTAATCTTTTGCTGTTCTCACTTTTAATCTCACACCCTGAATTTTATTGTGTTTTCAGTTGTTTTGCTGCTATGTTGTCCCCTCTAGCAACCATGATCCTTAGCATTAAAACAATAGATTGTTTTGACGTGATGTAATAGTGTTATAGGGCAATTGAAGTTGTCTGCTTATAAGCCTTTTAAAACATTAATTCCCCCATAAATGAGCCAGTATAACTGGAAACAATGGACATCAGCCTATTGAGCCTTGTCAACACAGTTTATCTACTGAGTACTTTATTCATATTTATTTGAGTTAGTTAGTCAGAATCTTTATTAATGAATATGCTATTTAAATGTACATGTAAAGGTGCACAAGACACACATACTAAAATAGGAGTGTTAAATAAATGACAGGTGTCTTTATGTGTGCCTGTGCTTGATTAGTCTCATATTATTTCACTAATTAACACAGTATGCTACCATTTGAAAATTGTGCTATGAAATTATTGGATATCTTAGTGGTTTAACTCCCGAGTCGGGCTCTACAGCCATTCCAGGACCTGTTCCAGTACAAACTGACTCCAAGCAGTAAAATTACACTAGCCTGGTGCATATCCATGGTCTTCCCAGATCGAGGGATTGCCAACAACAACAAAAATTATTTCAGTCAACAAAAAAGTCGTAATAGAAAATCATGTAAAAATATAAACATCTTTATTTGTGAGTTAACTCTTTTTTCTGACCTTCACAAGAAGGGTCTACTAACAGTGGACATATAGTCAAATTGAATTTAGAAATATTGGTTCTTACAGAGGATCAGTAAAAAAGGAGAACCTGAGAAAGACCCATAAAAATCAATAAAAATCATTAATTCCAAATTCCACTTTTGATCAGGAATATACTGATCCCACATTCATAGTTCCTCCTCCCTAGTTACTGCAGTTGCTACATCAGACAAGCTAAAACATATTTTTGATATACAGCATAGAACAGAAACAGATTGCTGAAAACTGTAAATGTCTGTCTTAGACTAAATGCATTCTAAAGGTACATTAAGAACAATATCGATAACCAATAAAGAATCTTATGAATTTGTTTGTTGGTCGGACATTCTATATTCCACTGGGAAAACAACCCATTGTTTGGTGTTCGTTCAAGCAAAGACAGATTAGTGTATTGACGGCCACAATGGAAACAACTACTTTCACAGTGGGAAAACCTGTATAATGGAATGTTGTAGTTTGACTTTAATTAGTTATATTCAAAATTTAAGGTGAAAGAACAGCATGAAGCCCAAAATATTTCTAATTCATATTTATTTAAATAAATGTCTGAAATAATATAACCTTCAATCAAATCCACTGGTACACTAATAATTTTATAACCAATCACTATATGAAGTCAAATATAACTTGGGTTTTTGAATCCACCAAATATTGACCAAGTTTATCCTGGTACTTGTACATACACATGAATGGCCAAGTCATTCCTTCATGTAGGAATGGTGTATTGTGATTCAAATATTTCCATTGTTATCTGTTCCTTGTATCATATTTTCATTCTATTCTCACATCAACTTGTGTGCTTTACACGATGGGATGACACAGCTTAGGAGTGGCTTAATTTTGGTAATATTGATATAATTCATGGCCAGCAAAGGCTGATTTTTGGAATCTCAAAGCATTTGTATAATAAGAGGTTGTGCATTTTTTCTAGGACAGTAGGACACAAACAATTTGTAATAATAAAAGGCTTTGGATAACTGTGTTGTTTTGTGTACCCGCATGTAAAGAAGAATGAGTATTACTATAAAATGTGTATCTCAGTAGACCATACTTAAAGGCACATAAAAAAAGTTACAATACAGATGTTAATCTTTATGAGAATAATTCCTAATAAGCTAAGAAGAAGCTATATAGAATGTGACAATGTGCCTTCAGTTCCAAAAGATATAGTCTGTGGTTATGTAAATGAGTAATGTTGCCAGGGATCTTCGCAGGAAAGCAAAAACAAACATGGCAGGTACAAGAACAAAAAACATCAGTGTTAAGGGAGCAGTCATTATTTATGGTGGGCTAGGGGGTGGGTGATTTTTTGCTTCAAATTCATATATCATCATATCCCCTCCTTTGCCGATAAAAATGATTTTCATGACCCCTCCTTCAGAAGCCTTCAAAATTCCATAACCCCTCTACGAAATCACCCATCCTCTAACCCACCATAAATAATGTAGATGACGACTAGTGTGGCTGGCACTAGGTTGGACTGCGTCAGTGTATATAAGTAAAACCAAATGTGTCGTAGCAAGTAACTTTAGCACTGTGGGTAGGACATAAGAAACTGACATTGCGGACGTTAGTCCTTCGTCGGAGCCATTGACTCCGATGAAGGACTAACGTCCGAAACGTCAGTTTCTTATGTCCTACCCACGGTGCTAAAGTTACTTGCTACGACACATTTGGTTTCACCATAAATAATGACTGCTCCCTAAACTTCAATTAAAAAGTATGATTTTAAAAAAAATTCATGGATTTCTTCAATAGTAGGCAGTCACCTTAAAGAAAAAGAAAAGGAGTACATTCCTCAAGGTAGCAAAAAAAATGTTTGTAAAGACAATAAACTCAATTTTGCTGTTGGCATTTGTAAATATTTTAACACAGGAATGTGGCTACTCTTGTGTATATTGGTCTATAATCAAGAAACACAACTACTTGTTGAGAATTTGAAAAAAAAATTATAATTCCAGCTAGATCATATACTTTAGTTAACTTACCCTAATAAATTGATAAGGTGCAACTATATTGCCTTCTTTCATTTCTATCACCTGCTTGGACTCAATGACAAGGACATCTCCCTTTGTATCTATCCTTAATTATAGCAAAAAAAAATATTAAATAGCATCTGTTACAGTGCAACTATTCTATTAGTGGGGCCACTTTCACAATGAGAACCAATCAAGATTTAGAATGAAAACTTGAGCCAATCATAGGAGATCACAATCAGTAGGAGAATCTTAATCTCAGCCAATCACAATGTCTCATTCCAATATTCTCTTAGTTAACAATATTACAATTGTTTCTCTGACATTATTCAGATCTTGGCTTTTTTACTTGCTTCTGATTGGCTAGAGTTGTCTAAAGTTGTAAATAAAATGCATTGTTTTCACTCTAAACCTTGATTGGTTCTCATTGTCTAGGTGGCCTCATGTTATAGTAGCCTCACTGTAAAATGAACAGAAAGATCTTTATAGGCATGAGATAATGGATAATCTTGGGGAATATTCTTGTATTACCGTATTTACTTGAATAAGCGCCTCCTCCTTATAAGCGCCTCCCCCGAATAAGCACCCCTTTCAGATAAATAATAATAATAAGTGCTTCCCCCGAATAAGCACCCCTTTCAGATAAAAAATAATAATAAGTGCCTCCCCCAAATAAGCGCCTCCCATCTTAGTGGGGCGCTTAATCAAGGATTAAGATGAGAGTACCCCCCATCGTTGGAGCTCATAGACTCAGACCAAGATAGGGACAGTGACATTGAGATTGATTAAACAATGTTTAACGTATAGTAATTGAAAACACTTCTCCTTAAAGTTTATCTTATTTTTACAGTTTTTACTTTTACTATCGATATTAAATGAAAAACATACTCTGGCCATTGTGTGCGTGTTTCGTACATTTGAATAAGCACCTCCCTCGAATAAGCACCCTGTTTTGGACGTGAAAAATTTAATAAGCGCCGGGGTGCTTATTCGAGTAAATACGGTATGCATTTTTAGATTTTATAATATTATAACTTGTATTATATATTCTTAGATTTTATAACACTGTAACTATAGCACATTTGATTATATTTTTAAAGATTTATGCGCTTTATAAGTATTAAAGATTATTATTATTATTATTAATCTAAAACCACCATGGAATAAAACAGGATCTTGATGATATATTACATTACAGCTCTTAAATTTTTATTAATCTATCCTAAATATTAAAAGATCAGTGTTAATAATAATTATATTAATAATAATAACAATAATAATAATAATAATAGGTGCTTATATAGCGCATTTCACAATGTCTCAATGAGCTTCACAGTTTATAAGTTAATTATATAGTATCCGTTAAAATTAACAGAAAGATCTTAGCATGAAATAACAGATAATCAAAGGACAATTTAAAACCACCATGGAATAAAACAAGATCTTGATGACATGTTAGATTTCAGCTCTTAAATCTACCATCAACCAGATTTGATGTCTCACAACAGACAATATAAGAAGTAAAAATCAATCATCACAGTCAATTCTTTTAAAAGACATTTATTGTTTCAATTATTAATGCTAATTTGGATCTTAACAGCAAGCCTGAATTCGAAGAAGACTTAATTGGGTAAATATATCATGTGTAGATTTATATTAAGTTGCTCTAAATCTCTCCAGTAGATCTAGATTTCGAATGTTGTTGTCATCATTGTTGTAATTGTGATGCATCAATTAAAATATACAACCATTTGGCCAGCCTTTGGTTTGATTCATTCACTCCCAGCAATAATACATTTAATTGAGAACAATTAATCATCTCTGGAACAAAATATTTTGAAAAAAAACCTAAAAATCAGACAGAGTTCTTTATTTTTGTAAAGAATTATTTTGAACTTTTGACTCACAGTACAAAATAAGGAAAGGTTAGCAAAAAACAGAGCTTTCCTTATTTTTATATGAAAATTCTATGATGAAAAAACCTGTCTTTCCTAGCCTGTTGCATAACCTGCAACAAACAATTTCAGTCTGTCACAAAACCAGAAAAAAAAAATTTTCATTTAAAATGTCATTATTTTGAAAGACAATTTTGTTATGATGGGAAGCAAGGGTAACATAGCAGTGAGAGTGCTTGCCTTTAACCAGTCTGACCCTCCAGCTCTAGTCCCGCCAGGCTTGGGGTGTCGCATGTGAGTACAGTTGTTTGTTGGTTCTCTCCTTTGCTTTGAGGGTTTTTCTCTGGGTTCTCAAGTTTTCCTCCCTCAAAAAAAAATCAACTTCAAAATTCTGAATGGATCTAGCTAGTAGACATTCTCGATAGAGCTGACCTCTGATATCTCCTTTCATGTTATAGTGCATTAAAATTGCTACATTAGATAAAGGTCTCACAACATGTTTCAATTAGTCAAAATGAGAGCATAAGATTTGAGATATATAATTAATAATAGTTATTTCACCAGGCAGTCAAACTGTCTCTTTTTGGTATTTGTTAATTGGTCATCTAAATGGATGTAGACTGAAGTCTTACTCTCAATAAATATTTTGTTGACTTGATCTGTACTGTATTAAAGCTTGATATCTTGAAATTACTTTCCCACCAGCAGAGTGAAAAGCTAATTATTAGCATGCAAATGATAAGTGTTGGAAACATTTCTGACTGTTGATTCAGGTTTAAAAAGAAATATTTCTCACAACTTATTGATTAATCACTGAAGAGGTTATGCTCTTTTAAATGATTTGGAATCTATATCACTTGCAATAGCTTTTAGGAAGACCTTTTTAAGGCTAAAACAGAGCCTGAACCAGAAGGTCAGCCACAAAAACTATAAATGTGCTCTTATTAATATAGAAAACATTTCTACCACTCAGTTGGTAAACTAAATAACATATACAAACACTATAATTTTAATATGGACTGGGATTATTTCTAGTTTAAAAGTTCCTGGGATTAATTTGTATTTTTCTGAATGTCCTGATCATGATTTCTATTAAAAACATTTTATTATTTTAGTGAATAAACTTAAGAAATTTTATAATATTTTGCTTAATGTTTATAGTTTGTTTAATGTGAGTTGCTGTGATTGTCTGGGCTAGTGTAGTCTTGAGAAAGACTGTTGTTGGTGGAGACTGACGTTTCGACAAGCTGAGCGGAAGTCATCTTTAGAGTACAGTAGACTGACGTTTCAACAACCCGAACAGAAGACATCTTCAGAGTACAGTACTCTGTACTCTAAGATTACTTCCACTCAGGTTGTTTCTATAAAGACTACACTAACCCAGATGATCACAGCAACTCACAATCTACTACTCCTGGGTTCAAGACATTAACTTTTATGTTTAATCTAAGAAAGTGTTAAAAGTAATGAAAAAGGTTGCTAAAACTAATATCAAACATAATTTTGAATCTGGAAGGACAGGAAATTATTATGATCAACTAGATCATATAGGATGTCCAATTGGTATATATTAAAAGGTGAAGCTTTGAAAAAAATATAAAGATATAAATTTTATAAAATTCAAATTTTTGTTAAAACCTATAATTATGGTTGCTAGGCAACTCTTGCTTAGCATGATGATAGGTTTTTACAACCGCAATCACAAAACCAACAGAATTTTTTTTACAAACAGTAAAATTGAGTTTTGGTTGACATCAATAAAGCACGTCAGATAAAAAGCATGCATGCACGAAAACTGGATAAAAAATGTAACCATAGAAACACTTGATAGAAGTCTACCAAACTGGTTCGAAAACTGGTGTGCCAAAACATTGGCCACAAGCTATTAAGAACTGCTGTCAGTAACAGTTCAACCCAGGTACCCAGACCCATTGTCAGGACCTCAAGGGAAAATGGTTCTTTTTTATCATTCTAATCAAAACTTTACAAATTAAAAATAAGTTTAAGTATGTACAAGTCATGTACATGTATGTTTTTGTGTGTGTGTGCGAGTGAAAAGGAGATAGAGGGGGTCAATCAAACCTTCAAATGACCCTTATACCAACAGGCATGTGTAATATGTCTGTATTGAAAAATTAATATCTCAATTTTTCTAAAACCTATCTTCCAATCTTCGCATAATTACATCTTTACTTACTCTGTTTGTTAGTTTAATAAAGTTGTGTCCATTGATGTATATTTTACCCACTTAATAATTTTGAAATAATTAAAAAACTTCATTTACTTACTTGGATAATAAAGGCCCAGTCCAGTGAGCTATTCTAAGGCATTCTCTTAAAGGAAACTGGCAATAAAAAGAGTTTTATAAAATTTATAAATTCACTACGTAATGTTAAAAACTGGCTGATGATCATGTAAGTGTGAAACTCAGAGTTAAAGTACAATGTTTTAAGTGTATATGTATGTACATAGTATAAATGAATAACTGGTCCAAAAAGACCATAAGAACACAGAATTTCACAAGGGCGGCAGAAGCTGAAAAGTTTTGGGGGGCCACTGCAATATAATTTTACGTTATGTTGAAATGACCGCTGCTAAGTTTGATTGCAGACACGTCACGTAAAACGATGACGTAGAAAGCCAATATTTTGTGGGGGGGCCAGGCCCCCCAAAAAATTTATTGGAGGGGCCGGTGCCCCCTCAGTCCCCCCCGCTTCCACCGCCCCTGTTTCAATTCCCTAGTTAACATATTTCCTTCAAAATAAGTTCATGAGAAGTGGAAATTCAAGGATTTAAAGTATAACATCCACACCTAAATAGTATATATATATATATGTTATCTCACTGACCTTTAAAATTGGAAAAGAAGTATCTATAGGATCAAATAGAATAGATTTTGAACACATCTTAAGCCTTCCTCTCTGCTTTCTGGAAAATAATCAGCTCCAGATTATACTATTTTAAGGGTGTATTTTGCTATATACTAAACTGGGTAAATCTGTGAGTCTTATAATTCTTCTGTACAAAAAACCATTTCCATTTATACACTTCCCAAACTGATTTTTTTTTAAATTGTTCAACATGCTATATACTATCTCAATTTGTTATTAAGTGTTTAGTCTTAAGAAAATAGAATTATACCAATGAGTGAGGTGACAAAATAATGGTTTATTGGTATAGGAAATCACAAGATACACCTTGAGTACAATTTTTAATTAATAGGTAAGGACAATATTTCATTATAATTGCATAAACCTTGGGGCCAATTCAATTTGAGATCTTTCAAAACATCACGAGTACCTATTAATTACGAATTGTATGGGAAGGTCATACAATTTTGTTTTTATGGCATCTTCAACAAAATCTTTTTGAAAACACAAAAAAACTTTGAAGGTGATGTAGTGTACATTTTATAAAGAATTTCTAATTAATTGAGAAACTAAGTGCATTCACCCATCTCTCTACTATTTTCAATTAGAAATGAATAAAAAGTAAAGAAAATTTAAAAAATCAGAAAATATTATTTTAGAAAATGGGGGTGGGAATAGTAGGTACAAATAATGACTAATTGAACTGCTCTCATCCAATCAGAATCAAGTAATTTGTCTAGTGTTCTATAAGACAATTATAAAGCAAGCCATTTTGAATTATCACTACTTGTGACAAATAATTTGTTCATAATAATAGAGTGCAGATGATAACATCCAAACCTTACAATTTTTAATATTAAGACAAACATTTTTAGTTCCACTCAGGAAACACTGGTAGTCTTGCACCACAAACAAATAATGCTTTCTCAAGGTCCTCATTAATAACTGTTTTGTTTTATACCTACTGTCAAAGAACAACAAAAACTAGCTGTGAAAAATTTTCTTATTTCAAACCAGATCTTTATAAAAGCAATCAACTTCTGGTTTTGTTATACTGGTCATTAAATAACCATGTTGCCTGCTTAAGACTGTTGCCATGGAAACATGATAATTTGTTCACGTTTATGTGATACCCTCTCAACCAATCACAGTATGAGAAAAATGGACTTTGACAGTTGGTATATTTAAGCAATAAGATTCATTTTTCTATGTTTTAAACTCTTATAAAAACACATGGGATGTTGGGAGAACACGAGAAAAGTTTGAAAATCATGAGCTCAAATTTTACTCGTGTTCTCCCAACATTCCAAGTGTTTTTATAAGCGTTTAAAACATGGAAAATGAATTTTATTGCTTTAATAAAATAACTCAAACATTTTCTATGTTTTAAACTCTTTTAAAAACACACTCTTCAGCCAATTGCAATCAGAACATGGGATTTCTGGAAGTTATGTTATAAAACAATTATGACCCCCAATGGTCCAAGGACAAACAGACCAAAAAATGAGAAGTACTATACTTTAATTTGTAGAGCAGAAATGGCACACTGCTATCTTGTGATAACTTAAGGTCTTAATAATAATATAACATAATAATAATAACTTTATTTATGTGTCAAAGCTTATAGCAGAGCACAACTACTCCACCAATCAGGGACACACACATAGTTAATTAGCTTACCTTTTAATAGCTTCTTCTTCGGGCACATTATAAGGATAATAAAAGACACTAAAATCTTCAAAGTATATCTCTCCAGGTTCTAGCAGTAGTAGGGAAAACCTAGATGAAGTTAAATATTGAAGATCAAATTACTTTTGAAAAATGAATTAACAACACATAATCAATTCCTTTCTCTTTTGCATTACTGCTAGAGAATTGTCTCTCACTGCTGAATTCAAGGGTTTGATTCCAGACCTGAATTCTGGATTTAGGAAGGGCACTTTTGGATTTTTTTTTCTGGTTTTTCCCTCCTTCATGATTCTAGTTTTTAATGTTTAATTCTAATTTGATCTGTCAGTTCAACCATGCCCTAACTTGATTGCTTCAGGGTTCAATACAAAATTAATCCATGTTTTTTGCATTAATTTTTTCCATAAGAAAACACATTTCAAGGGAAATTTCTAGTATTATCATACAGTATATATATTGTTTTAAAAATAAAATAAAATCCATATATATATAATTTAGTGGAGTACGTGTAATTTCTATAAGAATAAGTAACATAACAGTAAATATCACTGCTTACAGGGTAATTTTTGTCTACAAAGAAACACTTGTTATTAGCTTACTTTAAACTTTCCTGAATATTATTGTTATCACATCAAAGGTCAAAATAATGGTAGGCTTATAGGAATCCTTAAAACATATTAAACTGATAACGAATTATATTATTGGTGTACACTACGTGTAATCCTCTAATAAAGAAGATTTTATTCAAATATATCAAGCTTAACTGAACAACAGATGCTTAAAGATCACAGAATCAAATCTTTTAAAGTTGATCGGATCATCAATTTGACATGCTTGTGGTATAGACCTCTCAAGTAAGGTAAACATTACCTTATCTTAACGCTTAGATTACCCTAATTTATAATCCAACCATTTTCTAGTCTCAGCTTCAAAAAAAGATTGCCAATACAATATTAGGAATACAAAATACAGTGAATATGAGCTTAATAAAAAAATCTTTATAGGGCAAAATGCCTTATAACAAAAAAATAAGAATTCGTCGAGTTCCCGGTTATATTGATGCACATTTATTAGTTCAACTTGTTTTTAAAGAAAGAAGTTAAAAGTTTCAGTTCGTACTCCCTTAATGGAGTAGTCACAGGACAAAGAGCCTTTAGAAGTCTGAATAAACGAAATATTAAAAAAAGCATTAAAAAGAAGGCGACGGAAGGACGCCATGTTACTCACGAAAACCTCAAATATTGGTTCAAAAAAACCCAACTAACAAAAGCCGTCAATGGCTTATCTATAAGCACACATATATAATTTGATACCGATAACTTATTCTCACCTTTCTCTACACTCTTGAGTTCTGTGCGGCTCTAAACCAGAAGGACTTTCAAAAGTGAGACGATCCGCCATTTTGAAAACAAAAGACTAGATCCCATGCCCCTCATTAAATAAACAAACAGCTCGGCCGCGGAGAATGAGCCGTGACAGCTGTACCATACGCGGCAAAAAAAATGAGTTATTCAATCATTCACAGTGCATCCGGCATATTTCGGGAATAAGGCTCTTTTACTATTATTATTATTATTATTATTATTTGACTCAATACACGATGTTCACTAAAAATGTTCAACGAATTTTCCTTTGAATTGTTTTTTTCCTGTTTTGGCTTGTCTCGGCCATCTCTAGTCAAATTTTCCAGGGCCAATATTAAACTGTAATTTCTCAACCCAGTGAGAAGTAAATAAATGGGAAACAAGCACGATTAAAACTCTAATAACCATCGGAAACATAATTCTATATCTTAAAAGGCTCTGAAGGATTTTCTGGTTAGTATATAGACATTTTGGGGTGGTATGGAAGTCCTAATGCTTACAAAATGGTTTAGGGAGTTTCACTTACTGCAAAGAGCAGAGCGAATAATTTCGGCTTTCATTCTTTCTTTGACAGCAGTAAGAGCTCCTCGTAGTAAAACGTGTTTGAACCGCAGTGCTTTTAAGTGACCCTAGGAAGAAGTGTTGGTTAATATACTTGCCTGGTGTAATGATCTTCAGCAAAAGCGGCCTCGGGGTTCAGAGGTAGTTGGGATCCACGT
This sequence comes from Entacmaea quadricolor, assembly GCA_024752375.1. NCBI lineage: Eukaryota > Metazoa > Cnidaria > Anthozoa > Actiniaria > Actiniidae > Entacmaea > Entacmaea quadricolor. Next base: position 16,427 of record JANTNT010180285.1, read on the forward strand.
CCATTAACCGTGCCAAGCCTTCTCTTCACTTTATCCCAAACACTCATGGAGAATTCTGCTAGTGAAGGTCCCTTTGTCTGCGCATTTTTCCCTACGTTTAAAAATGCCCTAAGGTAAAAGAAAAAGCAGTAGAGTTTGTTTGTAAGTCTGGATTAATGCGGTAGAGTTCTTTAGGAATTTTTAGCGATTATGCCGTTTAGTTCTGCCGGGCAAGCTCTCCCTCAAGACGTGAATCCTGCTGCGTTTTGAAAGAAAATACCCCTTCTGGAAATCAATTCATGGATTTTTCCCGATGTTGTAGTATAAAGGAATCTAAATCAGCATTTTGAGAAAATTTTCTCTGCGTTACCGAGCCTACGTAGTCAGTTTTTCATTGTGTTTGACGGTCCTGGGTGATCTCGACTTATTATTGATAAGTTCCACAACTATGGTCAGAAGAACTCGCACAATCTTATTATGCTTTTAAATTAATAACGCATGAAAGCTATTGGGATTCGCAGAAAGAGAATTGTGGTCAAAGCTTATGATAACAAAAAAAATTGAGCGAAAGATTTCTAATTAGTCAAACAACGTCTGCGCGCAGAAACCCCATACCGTGACTTAAAAGAAGAGGCAACATTCTTTAAACATAACGATAAAAACGAAACAGGAACTGAACTAAGATTGAAGGATTCGTTTTTCGAGGATTATAATTACAAAGTCAAAGACGAATCCTTGGATGATCTCTCGTTATTATCTTAAGTCAAAGCTGAAATGATAAAATGCAAAATCGAGAATATTAGCGCGTTGTAAAAACACGTGACGCGTTTGTTGCCTTGGCAACAAATCCAGTGACAGGTGCCGAGTCATCGATGTCAGTATCTTAGCCGATATCAACTTTATTTTGATTGGTTGAAATTCCACTAAAGAATATATGTATATATTTATATATAAGGAAACGAATAACCTTTTCTTAAACCTTTCCTATTTTATGAATAAATTGAAAATTACACTCAAAATACTACTTCAATGTAAACGTGTTGTACTCGAGACGATCTGTCTTATTACGATAGCCAGCTTTAGCCCTGGTATGATGAGGGGAAAATACTACGCCCGAACAAACAAAATAAATACCTTTTACTTAAAGAGGATTTACCGTAAAGTGGTATTTTTTTGTTCCTTACTTGCTTACACAAAAGAGACATAATAGCTACAGCTGCTATAAATAAAACATTTGGTGTTTTTCAAAATAAAACTTGAGAAATAAAAAAAAATAGTTGTTACATACCAAGTGTATAATCTAACGAACGACAAGCACGGTAATATCACGCATATCGCACGTGTATCGTTATGCTTTGGTTAAACCACATGACTTGGGTCGATTACGGAGACGACAGTTATGAATCATCGCAGTGACTCCTAAAATGACAATTTCTCCATGGGAAGACCAGAACAATTGATATTGGATATTACGTGGACTTTTTTAAATAATATATAATTGTTACATGCGTGTTATGCGTCAAAAAGGTCTGTCGAGACAGTTAGGTGACGGCCGTGAGATCTGAACATATTGTATTTAGGAAAGTGGTCCGTAATTTCTATATCTAATAGCTTAAGGTCATCTGGCGCTATTTTTAATGTTTTACCAAACCAAACCGGCTCCTCCCCCGAGGATAAAAGAGAGACTTCCTGCGTTACGAGTGCTGCATGGACCAGTTTCAGCCAAGGTCATTGTAAACAAACTTTAAGCAAAGACCAATTAAGCCTGTTTTTCACTTGCGTCGGAGTCGGAATCGGAGTCATAAGCAGTTATTGCAAGTGAAAGCCGCTTGTCATAAGCGGAATCGGAAGCCTCGATGCGATGTTTACATTTAATATATTCCCATATCAATTCAAAATGTG
>JANTNT010180396.1:0-18288 GCA_024752375.1 Entacmaea quadricolor
TCGTGAGATATCAAATTGAACACTCGAAGATAAATTCCATATCTCCGCGCGCCCATGTATTATTCTCTATATAAAAAACAGTCATGTGACTGAAATAGACAACAGTGTTTAGACTGATAGCTCATTAACAAGCATGAATTTCAGATATAAACTTCAAAAACTGCATGTAACAGCACTGTTACACTATAGCCAATTTTCCTTGCAACTTTTGCAATTTTATTGCAAGACAAGTTGCAAGAGAAATTGCCTAGTGTAACATACCAAAAGTGTCTCGCAATTTTGTTACCTCAACCATTATGAGAAGTAGAATCAAGTTCTACTTTTTGCAACAAAATTGCAAGACATTGCCTAGTGTAACACCCATCTTGCAACTTGTCTCGCAACAATTTGTGTAAACAACCAATAGCATTCGCTTTTATAAATGCATTGTGTTTATCCCAGTCATTTGCTGTTGCAAAATTTTGCAAGACAAGTTGCACAAAACATTGCCTAGTGTAACATACCCTGTTCTTGCAACTGCAACTCGCTATTCTTATCTTGCAACAAAATTGTGAGACAAGTTGCAGGTGAGATTGCCTAGTGTAACAGCACCTTAAAGAAATGGTGCGTACCTCTAAAAATCTTCTAGCTATGCCCCTGACTACTAATCAACAATGTAAAATCTTCTGTTGTCATTCAAATTTGCATAAACATAAGGTCTTTTAGCTAGAAAATATTCTCAAGCTAAATGCTTGACCCTTGACATCAAGTCCAAAAAATTGAGCAACTTATTTTGAAAATAAATAAGCTTCAAAAGATGTGAAATAAATTAAGCAATGAATAGAAGTGTTATATGTTTTTTGTTTTGGTAGACAAGAACAGAGGGTTTGACAAAATTTGTGGTTGGATTTAATTTGGAGGTTAATAAAAATTCAAATCACAAAAAACCCCTCCCTCCCCTCTCCCCAAACACACACTCACACATGTACACTATGTTATAGTTGTCAGTACAAAAAAAATATTTTTTCTTAATTTACTTTGTTTTTGTAGGTTTTTCAAAGGGCAACATTTTCCTTTGATATTTATGGCATCTAAAGTAAAGAGAGAGAAAACATTTCAGTACCAGAATAGCCTTCCAAGCCTTCCTGTTCCATCTCTTGAACAAACCTGTCATAAATACCTAGAATCAGGTAACTATTCAGTACAGTAGAGGTGGAAGTGGAAAATCACTGGGGGCACTGGGCCCAAGAAAATCAAGTCAGAAAATCACTGGGGAGGAGAAGGAGCATGAGCCAAAGAAATCTAGTCTGCAAGGCAGGCTATTCTTTGTTTGCACGTTACGTCATAGCGGCCATGTTGGAGGACATTAACAAAAGATTTCTAATTAGCTTCTTTTGTTAATATCCTCCAACATGGCTGCCAAGTCTTTGTCTTGTGATTCCGTTGGGAATGATTGCAAACCATCAATTTAAAGTTTTATCCAAAAACCAAAAATTTAGTGGAGGAGACAGTGCCCTCTGACTTCCTGCTTCCAATGCCCCTGTATTATGTTCAGTCATATAGTATGCACAAAATGACTACCTTATATCAAAAATATTGTGTTTCCCATGTTGCATGACCAAAAAGAATAGGGAAAGGCAGCTGGTCACTCCTCCCTCAAAATTATCTAAAATTATATATCAGTACGGTAAATTGTAGAAAAAAATTAAAAATCATGGTTAAAAATTGTTAGGATAGGCAAGAAAAAGTTCTGTTGTGCAGCTTAAAAACTTTTTTTGGCCTTATATACATCAGCTTATAAATTTTCTGTTCCCCTGTTGGCTCAAATGGTTCAAATTCCTGAAGCTGGACAAAAAATTGGGATCTTATAGTACAACCTGGAGAACTGTGGCCACTAAGAAACATTTTAGGAATGTACTTTGACCAACCAGATATGGTTCCCTGACCACAAAGTAACTTGGATGTTTCTGATTGGTCAAGAGAACAATATATACATTCCTAAAATATTTCTTAGTGACCATGGTTCTTTGGGTCAGACAGTAAAATGACCTGTTTATATTTATTTGAGTTCTTTTCTGTTTTCTCTTAGTCAAACCATTAGTTAGCGAAGCAGACTATTTGCAAACAGACTTCCTTATCAATGAATTCAAAAATGGAGTCGGGAGAGAATTACATAAAAAGCTTTTAAAAAGAGGACAAGAAAAAAGAAATTGGGTAAGAAATATGGTTGGGCATTAGCATATCAAAAGTAGGTCATGTCAAAAAGGAGAGAGAAAATGTATAATATATTGTCAGGTTCATATAATACAAAATCATATACTTATTCCTAAGCACAAATACTGAATTAGCTGCTGATTGGTTGCAGCAGAGTGTAGTTTCAGAACAGATTCTACTCTTTAAGTAACACAATGCAAGGCCAAAGTTGGCCAAAGATGTTACTTTGCTCATCTTTCTTCATTATAAAAAGTAGTAAAAATTTAGAAAAAACTCAAATACTATACAATATTCAAGGAAAAATGCAAGTTTGACTCAATAATTACATGGAAGACTGCACTCAAAAATCAATATCACTCTTGCATGGATGACTCGAGCAATAGCCATTTTTTGTGGAATTTCATGTTAGACTCGATGTGATTTCCCTATAGCATACTGGCCCACTGCTAGGAACTTGAAAGGGGGGAGGTACATTTTCCACTGCCATATCAGTTATAACATTTCACTAAAATACTTCAGTGACCAGCTTATAGAAGTGATAATGAGGGTAGGGAGAGGAGGGGTTCATTTGAACCATTGAACCACCCCTAGTGACAGGCATGGCATGTGTAATAACTTTATTTATCAACTGAATTTGGTTTATTAACATACATTTGATATTTCCCTTGAAGTATTTTTGCCCAAAGTGTACATGCATATCTTTATTTAAACACAATATCTTAAAAGCTTAAAACAGCTTATGGGGTCGTGTATACACAAATGTATAAATACATTATTAAAAATATCATGGTAATAATTCAAACCAACTCTTAATTCCAACCCCACCCAAGACTATTACTAAAAATACACATCCCCACTCAACAAACTCTGTCCAAAAATAAGTTTTCAACCCCACTCAAACTCCAAAGAAACAGTTCTGTTTTTTTAATGAAGAAGCCTGGATATAAAAAGAGAACAGTAGAATATTTAGCAGTTATTCCCCAAGTAGAGTCTTTCATGAGCTGTTAGCCAATGAGGCTAGTAGTGCTGAGTTGGCTATCAGCCATGTACAACAAGATTGAGTGGAATAGCTGTTTTATAATAGACAACCACTGGATCATGAGAAATAAAAAATATAGTTAGTAGAGTCTGTATTTCACCTTTGAAAGTTCACAGACACGTTCAGCCATTTTGTTAATCTCTCTATTTATGGTATATGAGCTAATAGCCTAGTAGTAGAGTAGCCAATTAGAGTGTGATTTTGCTCATATCCAGTGGTTGCCTATATTATAAGTCCAAATATACCCAAGCTGTGAGTAAACAGTGTTTGGTTACAGTTATGTATGAATAATCTTATTATTCTTTACAGTTGGAAAGATGGTGGGAAGAGGAGGGATATCTGAGGCCTCGATACCCAATTACTCCACATGTAAACATAGGAGGACCTGTTGCCTTTAAATCAACATGGCCTCCTAAGAAAGGCACTCAGCTAAAAAGATCAGCAATTCTCGTAAATGCACTTTTAAACATCTGGAAACAAATATATAGGTACTCATATAGGTTATTATGCAGGGTTGAATCCAGGAATTGGAAAAAGGGACACTAATGAGAAGATGTCTTAGGATGTGCTTATAGTGAATTTCTTAGCATATCCCAAAAAAAGTAGTGGCATGGCCCCATCTGCCTTACTCCTAAATTCACCTATGTTATGTACCATACATCAAGCACTATTGCAGAAGCTGTAGCGGCAGCAGATGCAAAGGTAGTGCTAGCTAGCAGTAACTGTAAATGCACTAGTTAGCAGTTAGCAGCAACAGTACTAGTAGCAGTATGTGTGCTGTACCAACGGCAGTTGCACCATCAGCAACAGCAGTATCATCATCATCATCATCATCTGCAGCAGCAGAATGACCATTATCATCACCATCAGCAGCAGCAGCAGAAGCAGCAGGAGTAGTAGCAGCAGCATCGGCAACATCATCACCAGCATCAACACCAGAAGCAGCAGTAGTAGTAGTAGTAGTAGTAGTAGCAACAGCAGCAGTATGCAGCATCATAATCATTCATCCTTAACAATCATATTCTGTCTTTATTATCATCATATCATGGTCATTATCATCATCATCATCATCAGTGATTAATTTATTGTTTTGTTGATTATTGGTATTGCGTTAAATTATAGAGAAGAACTAAAGGTACAAAAGATGGATAAAAAGGGTAAAAAGCCTTTGTGCATGAACCAGTATACCAGAGTGTTTGCAGGTTGTCGTATTCCAGGGAAAGAAGTAGATGAAATGAAGTTTCACTTTAAGCCAGGTAATTTTGTACACTCTCTATATAATTATATAATACTCTATAACTGCATAGGATAAACATAACTGATTGATACCATCACTTGCACGGATTCAATACAACCAAAATAATAAAACTACCATGATCTGCATGCATGCAGTACTGTCATATCTGGATGCAAACCTCCTGCAGAGATGCATTAAGCAATAGTAATTTCAAAAAAAATTCAAAATAATTAAATCAAGTTTGATAAACTTCATGTTAAATTGATAAATCTGCAGCCTTATTCAAAAAAAAGGTTGTTAATTTGTCAGAGTATTGGACAAGTAAAGTATGAAAAAATCATTGTGAGGTGGTGAAGCAAAAAGCTTGCTTCTCTGGTGCCCTCCTTAAGACTAAGTTGTAAATGATTCCTATGTGATTATATGATTGATATACTGTTGCTGCCCTAATGTTTAGATGTTTATGATAATAAAATATTACATTTAACAAGTAGAAAACATTCCCTGTGTTTTCATAGCTGATATAAACATGAGGGAAGTTTGGGAGATGTAAAACCAAGCTGTGGGTTTAGGCATAGGCATAGGTGTTTATATCAGGCTATGTAAACACAGGGAAACATTTTCTATTTGTTTTATAAAATATATGACAGCAGAAACTCTACCCACATTTATATAGCCTCATATCAACACAGTTGTTAGCCAATCAGAGTAAGCATATCTTGTATATTTTATAATGATAATTATAATTTGATAGGTTTGCTAATTATATATATAATTTATATCCCTACAGCTCCAGCCTCTTCTTCTCGTCATATTATAGTCCAAATGAATGGCAGACTATTTAGCTGCACAGTTCTAGAGGAGAATTATGAACCCTTTACTGCACCAGAAATTGAAAGGTAGGAAGACACTGGTAATAAACTGTTAAAATTTTCAACATTTTCAAATTTATTGTATTAAATATAATAACATTTAATAACATTTTGCAAGGGCAGATCCAGGGTTTAGGGATCACGAAACCCCCTTTTCAACTCTTTTTAATTTCCCTTTTTTCTTCTTCTCCTTATGACAACAAAAATGACACCCCTGTCGTAAGTAGTTTTTGGACCCGCTCTTTCAAATCTTCTTTTAGACTTCCTCTTCAAAAATCTACCCTTGATTTGGTAATAAATAATTAAATTTGCTGTTTCTTCCTCCAGCTGTAACTTAATTCTGTAATGTCCTAAAACATCAAAAAGATACATCACAAAAGATAATAACAATATTATAATTATGCAATCCTGCTTAATAGTTTTTTCAACCTTCAGTTTACCTGTAAACCTGCCAGCTGCTATAAGCACACAGGTGGTGAATTAACTTTTTCAGTGCTCAGCTAGATTATATAACCATGCATCTTGCACTTGCAAAAATGATATTTTGTCATGATTATAGAACTTTTTCAAATGAGCTTTCTCTATGTCCATAGGAGCCTCCAACATATTGTCAAAATAGCAAAGTCTAATCCTCCTGGACCATCAGTTGGAACTCTTACTGCTGGAGAGAGATGTTTTTGGTATGAAGTAAGTATATTAACATCTACGTATACATTGTCTTCCTAAAATTGCACTTAATTGATAGCTATACACTAACAAAATACATTGATAAAATTGAGCCTTAACCCCCCCTCCCCCAGTTTCAAAGGTCATTGTGTATTTCATAATACAAGCAACTTTTCACCAGGCAACACTAATTATATTCTATAAGGGAGTATTCATTTTTTAGAAGGCAGTGGGCTGGAGGAATCTAGGAAAGGGGCACCAAATATTCATTAGTAGCAAAGGAGGGGCTCATCATTATTTTCCTTCTTCAGGGTTTTCATTATCTTTTTGAATAGGCATCCGAGTGACTAAAATAGGCGTCTGTGTCCCAAACAGGGCCGTAAAGATCCCCCCCAGGAAATTTTGAATTTTAGAAGCCCGGAAATGCCCATTTCATGTATTTTGGCATCAAAATTAGTACTGAAAATTGAGAAGAAATGACAAGATTTGCCACAACTTTACATATAAAAAATTTACAATCATATTTATAAAGTAAGACACAAAATAACCGGCAGTAAGAGGTAAAATAGGCGGCGCTATACCGCCAGTAGCCGCCTATTATTGAAAACCCTGCTTCTTGAAAAGTTATGTTAGAATAAAAACACTGTCATGTAGGGGAAGGGGTTGTGCCTTTTTAACTCTTCTTTTGGGTGGGGTTGCAATTTTTTTAACAACTAAAGGGATTCCTTTGGCACACCTCCTTCAAATTCTATAAAAGGAATTCTCTCCAACAGGGATCTTTACATTTTTCTTTCAGATGAGAGAACTACTGAAAAGCCTTGACCCAAATAATGCTAATTATCTAAATGAAATTGAAACAGCACTTTTTATATTGGTGTTGGAGGAACATGATGTAATAGAAGACACTGATGTAAGTATGACTATATATGATTGTTATATTCATACAGTTGACTCTCTCTTTATGGACACTCCCATAAGCAGACAGGTCTACTTACGTACACCTTTCCAAAACCCTGTTTTTTTTCACCCTTGCAAATACTGTATTTAGGGAACTTCTTTGATAGGCAGACAGCTCTATTAACAGACACGTTTTTGATTTCCCAAGGTGTCTGCTTACAAGAGAGTCAACTGTATTTAAATTAACAATTAATTAATAATCACAAATATAAACATAGAGCTGTCAAATTATGTCTATTGTTTTACTTCTATTTTTTCTTTCTTTTGTTTTTCATTAATGTTACAATATTTTCTTTTTTCAATTTTTAAGCATGTTTTGTTGCTGTTAATAACCAGCCAATACCTTTTTTCCACAAATTTATCCAATCATTCAATGAAATTAAATTAAATGTTGCATTTTAGGTCTCCCACCATTCAATAGCAGGAGATCACCGAAACCGTTGGTTTGACAAATCACTATCTATTCTTGCCTTCAAATCTGGAGTGTTTGCTACACACTGTGATGTAAGAAAGTAACAGTTATTCAAAAAAACTTTCAATTGGGAGCTAGATACTTTGTCATGTTTTAATCTGCAGAGTTAAGATATAAGCCACTGATTTTAAATCCTCACTCATGTCCAAAACTTAACACTTTTACAAAAGTTAAATACTGTAGCTGAGCTAGTCTAAATGTTTTGCCAGAATTCAAGGCCTAAAGTAAACTAATTTTAAAACCACTGAAGTGGGGGCACCCTACAGTGGGAGCCTCCCATCCACAAACTCCCACCCCCCTAACCCAAACACCTAAATTGTAATTAAGTAAAATTCATAATTTATTATGATTTTTTAGCACTGTCCATTTGAAGGAGTTATCGATATTGATGTCATCATACAAGCATTGGCCTACATTTTGAAAAACGATGCACTAGGAGAATGGAAGGTATAAATGACCAAACACTTCTCATTTTTCATTTTGGCATCCTACATAATTTATGTAATTTTGCAAATTTTGAATTTCTTGCAGGGAAGAAAGGACATACGAAATTCTGTTCTGCCATATGAACTTGAATTTGTATTAGACAACAAAATAACCAATGGAATAGAGAAGACAGCAATGAAGTATAAACTAGCTGTAAGTTACAAATGTTAAATTAGTTGATGAATATTGTGAATTAATATTTTGAAGTGGCTATGTTTAGTGGCTTTTGTTCAACTGAAGTCCATTTGGAATTTAGAAATGTTGATTTTTACAGAGAGAGGAAAACCAGAGAACCCAAAGAAAGAAAACCCTTGGAGGGAGGAAGAGAACCAGCAAACACCTCTGTCTTGACTTTAATTTGGCATGCAATATTCAACATGTGGGAACTAGCCTCTGATGAACTAATAGCACATGACAAAAAACTTGCAAATCCTGTTTTATCAGGTATAAAACCACTCAGCTGCAACTTGTGATTTTATACCTGATAAAACACTCCTGCTCATTTTTATACCTGATAAAACACTCCTGCTCATGTATTAAACAGTAACTGATACAATAATTGCCTTGTGTGTGTAACTTTCTTTCAGGCAGATAATCTACTTGTATTGAATCAGACATTTTCTGATTTTGGTAAAAACTTTCCTAAAAGTCAAGAAATACATCCTGATACTTTTTGTCAAATGGCCATTCAATTGACATATTATCGAATCTACAAAAAGTGAGTTAAGCTACATTTGTAAGGGAGCACTCATTATTTATGGTGTGGTAGAGGGTGGATAATTTTGAGGAAGGGTTATGGAATTTTGGAGGCTTTGAAAGGAAGGGTTACTAATTTTCCTGGGCAACTAAAAGAGAGGTCACAAAAAAATATACAGATTTTGGCAACCCCCCCAGAAGGAGCAAAGAGACACCCACCCCTACTTAACCACCTTAAACAATGACTGCTCTCTAACCTACATATTTTACACTTGGCAAATAAAACTAAGTGCAATCGATTTTTTTTTTCAGACCAGCTCCAACCTATGAAACAGCACAAACTCGCCAGTTTTTCCATGGAAGAACAGACACGGTATTCATTTAAACAGTGGATTAAATAATGGATTTTAATGTTGTTATCAGTTATAGATCTAAGGGTTATGAAGGGTCAAGGGATTCCAGTTCCCCCACCTACTACATAGTTTCCTGAGTTTTTTAATTTTTTTTTAAATTTTTTAGGGTTCCTATTTTTAGCTATTCTCCTGAACGTATTTGAAATTATAAATTCATCCGAACAAAAGACTTGTGTTAATTTCTCAACAGTGTTACAAATTTTACTTTCACTCGTTAAAATAAATAAAACCCTGCGGACTAAAATTAGAACTTACTGCATAAATTGTATGCTGTTATATTAGTTTTTGTTAAAAATAGAAGCTTATGAAACTGATCTCAAAAAATTAACATTACGTTATTAGGTTCGTTCTTGCACAACAGAAGCTTTGAATTGGTGTAAAGCAATGATTAACACTGAGGAAAATGTTAGTGTAAAGGCGCATCTTCTCCATAAAGCTTGTCTTAAACACAGTCAACTTATGACAGAAGCTATCAATGGCCAAGGTAAGTTGTTAATATTTTTAAATATCGTTTTAATTTTATTTCAATGTTTGATGATTCAAGCTAAACTTTGATTTATTCGCATCATGATGTTTTAACTGGTAATTAATTCAGCCATAGATCGTCATCTGCTTGGCCTTAGCCTCATAGCCAAAGAGGAAGGTTTGTCTAATTATTATTGCTATTAGTTCTCAAACATCAGATGTGTTAGATTATCTTATTTTTATTAACAATAAAGGCAAACGCAAACAGATTTCGACATTTTCTGATGTCATTATCAAGAGTTACAATATTCTATCTTTATTTTAATTTAATATATTGTTTTTATTTAATAAATATAAGAAAAAGGTATTATGAAGATTTATACATGCATTTATCCTTAAAAAAACTGTTTAAATTCGTTTTCCTACGTCACTGTTTGAAATATGCGGTGCGCATGCGTGTTATTTATACGATCCCACATTTGTTAGCGTAATCGAACAGTACTGATTATTTTGGATACCAAATTCGAATCAAGACCGTACTTACTAGGATCATTTCTATAGTACGTGTCCCGTCTTTGTTTCCTAACAAAGGCAACCTCTTCAGCCACGATGACGATGCATAGCGTTTCCTTCTGAGCGCGAAGCAGGCCATGGGCATTGCCTTTTTAGGCAAGTCGCCACTGGTACTTGATGAACGTTCCTATCTTTCGCTCTGCGAAAGTATGGAGGAAGGGAACGCATTCTGAGTGGTTGAGGGTTAATTTATTAAACTACAAATGAAAAGTAAAATTCAAAGGTTAAGTAAATTTCGTCTTGAGAAAGATTACAGTACAAAACGCTTGCTTTTATTTTACGGCTTTGTGTTCATGTTTTGTATAAGCTCTTACGCTTCTAGACTTTGATCGATATGTCGGATTTATTTAGTTTCAGTTTTAAAGACGAATGTTTACTTAAGATATTTCATTTATAATACAGAAATAAGAAAATGTCCATGTGAGTTTTGGATACATTTATGCGAATTATAAATCCGTTTTCATATACGCTACGACCTAATTTAGACTGGTGTTGTGTGACGTTGCCTTTAAAGCACACGGCATAAATTATTAAAGTAACCAAGTAACGTTCATAAGATTAGAAAAACACATAGATTCTTTCGTCTTTTCTAACGAAACCTAACATTTCTTTCATAACAATCTCGATGAATTCTGAGTTAGGTATCGTTTAATGATTTATTGAGGTTTTGTAGTCTTTCAAAGACATTCTTTTCTCATCGAAATTTCCGGTCAAGCGTGTCAGCTCGAAGGATTCGAAATTTGCATTTTTAACTTCGATTAAGCTTTCTGCTTAATTTATGATTTTTAATCGTTATTCAACTATTGTAAAGGGTTATTAGGAAAATAGTTAAAATTCAAAACTCCAAAGAAGTTTAGGTCTTCAATAAAATAGGTAGCCACTCATATTTTTGAAAATCTAAAAAATTATTTGTTGCCTAATTTCTATCTTTGTAGGTATACCAACTCCTCAAATATACTTAGACAAGTCTTGGAAAATAAGGTATGTTGATAACTGGAATTAATTTTAGTTAAAATATAACGTGAGGTAACTCAAAGCTGGATCAATAGATTTTTACAAATTCACACCAGTGGCAATGAAACAATGGTTCCAAGACGAGGCAAAGCTTAATGTTTACATACATTTACTGTATTTTATCAATCCCTGCCTCGTCTTGGAACCATAGTCTGTGTTCGCTTGAGCAAATTTGGTTTTTATTGACATTACAATTTGTAAGTTGAGGTTTTCTAAGGAACTATAAATGTCATTAGGTGTAAGGCTGAATATTGTGGTGTATTGGTGTTCAGCTAGGACAAGAGATTAATAACCTGTCATTTTGAAATGTGGCCTTTTGGTTAACTGGGTTAAAAAATGGTTAGGTACATTCAGGGGGAGGTCCAAGATTTTTTCGAGGGGGGTGCAATGGTTTAGGGGAAAGTTATTTTTCCAGGGGGTGCATCAGTAGAAGTCCAAGACAATCTAGCAGTCAAACAGTCAAAAAAAGGGATGCACCCTCCCTGCATCCCTCCCCTGCAGAATCTGATGTACTGTAGCCACAGGTTCAGTCCTGTACCCAGTTTTACATGTTTTTATCTGGATAATTACAACCCATATTCTTGTATTCTTGTTTGTCTATTTTAATACAGTGGTGGAAGTGGTAATTTCATTCTATCCACAAGCTGCATAGGATTTACTGAGGTTTATGGCGCCTGCGCACCCATGGTGCAAGATGGATATGGAATCTTCTACAGTATAGAAGAACACAGGTATGAGTATTGTCCTGGATGTTTTAACAGGCAAAAGTATTTTTATCTTTTTTTTCTTTAATCTGCACAACAAACTTTACTTCTGTGTGATAAGTCTTTGTATGAGAATTTTCTACCCCCTAGAACTTCATCAGCCTGATCGAATGTCTTCTTGTTTAAGGTTTTCCATGGTTCTTTGGATTTTTTCGAATATCTTCAATCTTCTTTAGACAAGGGGCAGTGGAAGCGGGGGGGGCAGAGGGCACTGGCCCCTCCATTAACTTCTTAGAACGGATAAAACTTTAAATAGTCAGACTATATTTTCTTGGTCTCTTGTCGTCGTCCCCCCCCCACCACCACACACACACAGCGATTTTTCGCTTCTGCCATCCCTGTAGACTTCTTCATAATTCTCTGATGGTTCTTTGAAATCTCATTCTTTTCATCTTTTCATGCTTAAGGATCAACTTGATGTTATCAACATGGAAGGACTCTCAAGTGACAGATGTCTATCAATTTCGGGATGAAATGTTGAAAAGTTTGCGTGAAATGCGTCAGATCTTACAGACAGCTAAACTTTGACTGATATGCCCTAGTCATAGATAAGCATTTATAGGTTTGGGTTACCTGTAGTTACAATTAGCAAGACTCTAGATTTCGTGACCCGATTGCCCAACTGAAAAAAAAAAAAGAAAATTCCCTAAACAAAGCAATGTATTTCTCTGGGGAGAAAGTCACCAACACAAAAAAATCTACAATGCTACAGGCATCACGTGAGACGGTTTTGCGTTTCTGAAGTCCTGGCCATCTTATCTCACATGCACAAGGTTATTTTTCTCAAAACTTGCGATGACTGATGTCAGATGTCAGACATGCGTGCCTTTTTTTATAACTTGCAACCTTAATCACGTGTAGTAAAAGTAATAAGCCTTCAGTTTTCCTGTAACTTTTCTCGTTTTCTTCAGTGGCGCCTTGTTCTTTAAACTTTTTCACAACGTTTAGTCTCGTAGTGAAATGGCGTTGCGAGTTGCAAAAACAAACTTATCTCATAGCCTTGATGTGTGCCGGTGTACAGCGATGTCCTGTGGTCCACTGCGTGCTCTAAAAAGTGATGCACATCTAATTGTCATATATTATAGGCGTTTATAAACTTCCTGTTCGCTCTGTTTACGCCTAAAATCGGATTTGAAAAATTCCAAAAATAAGTCATTATTCAAGTAAAGTGATCAGTCAAAAGTCAAGCGGCATTCGTGTGAGCGTCTAGACTGTAATTCCTCATTTTCCTCGACGTAAGAACTTAATTGTCTTTTGATGGTTGTAATGCCTTTCGCTTGCATGTGTCAGGATAGCATTACTTAATCCGAATGTAAACTGCCATCAGCCGTTCACTCGGAAATTCTTTTCTTGTGGGATTTTTTCCAAGCTGTTTTACATTGGTTATCACAGTCACCGCATAGCCATGGCCGCCACAAGAGAGAACTTTGGGATGTACTTCATGGTAGGACTATATATAACCCATGGAGTATATCCCAAACAAAACACTCACAACCTGCTCCAAAAAGTCAAAAAAGTTGCTCATAATTTCCCAAAAAGTTGCTCAAAAAGTCAGAAGGTTGCTCCAAAGTTGCTAAAAATATAAAAGCTGCAAAAGGTTGCCGAACAACTCGTGGATAGCCCTACACCGTGTTACATGCATTTTTGTTCAGTTCAGTCCTTGTCACAAGTTTCAAATTACTTTTGACGATCATTTTGAGAGAGATTGCAATCAGAAATGACCCATTCTATCTGTTTTGTTGTTGTTGTTTGTTTGTTTTCTTAGTATTTTAATTGCGGTTATAGTTTTTCCAAAAAAAATAATAATAATAAAGTTAAATAAATGATATTTTTATGAGGCTAACAAGAAATGTAATAATAAACGTCATCCAACATGACTTCAAAAACAGATTTTGTCCGACCATTTTATGTTTTACAATTACTGATCAGTTTCTCGCTCTATGATTGGCTGAGAGCTATGTGCAATAAGAGGACAGACACACGATGACGTAATTCTCTAGCTTGTCTTTCCATAAATTTCAAGGCTCTTCTCGCTTCATTATTTCATAATTTATTGTATTAAAAAATTGACCAAAGATTTCCAATGTCTGTCCTCTTATTGATCCAAGATGAAGTGTTAAAATGATCAAAACTCTAGTGGAACGCATTGTTAACTTGACTCGTAAAGTGCGAAAAACCATCAAGCTTCTGGTCGATTTTAGCCGCTTTTTAAAATACCGTAAGTTAAGTAATTAAATAAAATCTCTATCTTGCGACTTTTTTAATCGCAAAAACCGCGATTTCCTACGTTAAGGTACACTACGAGCGCAGAGGCCAGTATCGGTGTTTCGAAATCAGCAATAAAAAAGCTCCTTTTTAGGCTCTAACTTTTCACGCTTTAGTCTATGAGTGATCGTGTTTCATTGACGTACGACCTCGAATGTATAAATCTAAGCAAAGGCCTCGTTGATAGCAGAGGTTGGTTGATAGAAGGCCTTTGGATTTAACATCTGCTTGACTAGCGTGATACGTCAAACCTCTTCAAGCACTGACTTCCGTTTTGGTTATTTCAAGTCACATAAGTCATTAATTGTCTTGCGTGTTGTTTTGAGCTCATGCCCGGTGGGAGGGAGGGAGGGAGGGGGGAGGAAAGGAGGGAGGGTGGTGGACTGCTGTATAGAAGGTGTATTCTCGTTGGAAAGTCCTGCTGTTAAGATAAACTGTCAACACATCTAAATAAAGGCCCTGTTACAGTTACACAACACAATTTTTTCAGTTTCTTGCAACTCGCAACTCAACACCGCTGGTTGCGAGACAAGTTGCGGAAGAGAAGAAATTGCGCTGCCTTGTTAACATCCCCTCTTTGCAACTCGCAACGTTGCGAAGCTCAGTTACAACGTGTAACACTTCCTTTGCAACTTGCAATGATCTTTCTGTTGTAATCGTTACGTTGCGAGTTGCAAGAAAAAATGCTTCATATAATATAGGGCCTTAAATATGAATGGATTTTCATTTTCATCACCATGAAAGAGTAACAAAGTAATCTAGATTTTTTATTTCATACCCTAAAAGATACCGAATCCCTAATTTTAACCCCTAAAAGATATGATAAGGATCCCCGTTACCGTTATACGGGATTGATTACCTCTTCAGGCCAAGGACCGCGGAGCTGCATTTTAAGTCAGGGGAGCTAATTAGTGACATCGTATGAGCAAAGTGGAAGGGGCTACTGTATTTAAGAGGAATGGAGAATTGCGAAAAGTGGGGGGCTGCAGTCCCCTAGCCCTTCCCTCTCCGCTGTACCTGCAGGCGGGAGACTCATGGCAAGCCATGAGTGATTAAATCTTAGGGTCTTTTCTGGACTAATGGGTTTTGGGGGTGGGGGTAGAGTTGCTCTTGACTTTTATGCCACTAACATAACTATGACTATTCAGGTTAAAAAGAAACTGAGAAAGAGACTAAACAAGCAGGGGACCGCAGGCCTTGGTTAGGCGTCGAACTTTTCATGTGCCGAATGCATTACTAGAAACAAAAAACAATTTGGCAACCCTTGAAAGTTCGACGTATAGATCTTGTTAGACTTTGATTCAACGACAAACTAGTCGACACTGAATTCCGCCAGCGTCCAACCAGGGGCCCATAGAAATGACTACAAACCATCACAGATCCCTTGCATGGCACGTCACTCATTTCCACCCTTTTAAGAATAAAATTTTATTGTTTTGTCCTCCAAACCATAGTTAATATCTCTATATCCAAACTGAGCTGCTTTGGGAATTGCTGCAAGGGGTTTGTGGTGGTTTGTCATCCATTTCACGATGGACGCACGCTAGGCGTGAACTATTTCTTAAATAGAGTCGAGGTTTTTCCCCATAGATTTCCAATTAAATTATATCAAGTGTGGTTAATCATGATCGGAGGAAAGTGTTGGAAAGCCCTTCAAGGTAGAGAGTATTGTATTTACTTGAAGCTACTTGACGGCCAGTATAGCAAACGGTAGCAAGGATTAGCGTGCATGTAGTAATACGGTTATGCTCAATCAATACGATACTGCTTTGATGAGAAGCTTTCGACCTTAGGACTCCCGCAACGCCTAGTAAACTAAGAGAAACATGGATAGATTTGACAACTCGGTGTAGCACGTAATAACCATTCGGTAACACAAATATTGATCAATGCAACACTTTTTCGAAGAATATCATCGTACATGCATCGTCATTTTCTTTTCCCCTATTTAAGAGCCATGGCATGGTACACTTCCAATTCATACTATAACTTCTCTATTGTGCAGTACCTGTCCTTGGCGCGCGTTATCAACTAATAAACTTCAAAAAATAATCATGACTATCTGAAGTGAAATATATTAACACCTGTATTGCTCAAAAAAAGATAATAAAATCCTACTTTTTTTTTTTTTTTTTTGCTGTTTTTATTCGCTAGATTAATCTAATGCGTTTGGAAGCCGAAACAAAGAACCTGTGGGAAGCTTTCTACGATGAAAGAAACATTTCATCAAAGGCGATTGAGTTATAATACCGAGTAATCGATTTTGTTTATAACACGATGACATTTCAATCCCACCAAAGGCTATAAATAAAGGTGATGAGGAAAATCAATAAAATCCCAACGAGACCGCTGTCTGTGATATGTCACTTTGGTAAAAGGTGAAATGACGTTTAGAGAAGACGTCAGTCGTATGCGGTTCTCCACTGAATACCCGCAGTGGTAAGACAAACTTGGACTGTTTTTGTAGTAAGTTTGATTATGTACACCTATTTCAAAAAACGTTGTCGGTGGGCGATCTGAAATCTGACACTGACACTGAGGTTGAAGACTGAAGGGAAAAATGTCACAGAAAAGAAATGAATTTTAACCTTTTGTAAAGAAACACACTGTTTGAAGCTACTTTAAAAGCAATGTGCACAGCAAGAGTCAATGTTGATTTGCTAGAATAGATATCAGATGTCAGGTTTCAGATCTATCACTGATCTTAATTCAACGTGTTTTGAAATGGGAACCGAGTTTACCGCAACTTAGAAAACAAAGAAAGTTATTGTTTAGGATAAAACTGAATACCAAACACATTATAAAGTTTGACGCCAAACGATAATTGTTTTTAAATAACTACCGCAAAACTTGATGCGGGAAAAGGGTTCAGAGGCGAGAAGAGTAACAGATGTGAACAGCATGATTACAAATAACTAAAGGACCTCCAACTAAACTAGAATGAGTAACGGTAAAGGTGTTGCACTTTGGGAGTTCCAATAAAAACGTGACTCGCCGTGAAATAAGGGCCGATGCAGAGGAGGCGTCCAGGGATACTGATACCCCTCCCCCTTCTACTCGCTTCTTCTTCTTCTTCTTCTTCTTCTTCTGATGATGATGATGATGATGATGATGATGATGATGATGATGACAAAAATGACTCCACTTGTTGTAAGTAGATCTTTGGACCCCTCCCCCCAACAAACAAACAAACAAACACACACACACACACACCATTTCAAAATCTTATATCCGCCCTTGCACGCGCGTAAAAAGGATTGAAAAAAGTCGGAAAAAATTTACGATAAGTTTCTAGTTTTGTCTTCGGTTCCATTTAACAAAATCAGTTTCTTGTTTTCGGCTGTAAATATTAAGTCATGCCAGTAGTCGTAGTCCTCCAATAATCCCGGCTAAGTTTTGTCAATGAAAATCCGCCGCCAACTTTAACCTGGCGCAAACGTTAAAAGCGAAAATACGGTAAACTATCCCAACCATATATGGTGATAATTAGCGACGGTCATAAACATATAAGTTTACACATGAACTTCTGCATGAACCTGGAAACTTGTTTCGAAATCCTTGAAATTCCCACCAATTTATTCGCGCTATCGTGATGACGTCATATAGTATACTGATGATGTCGTAGAAGTAATGTCATACCAATAGAGACCAATAGACCTTTTCCGCTTGTATGTAAATCACCCATTTCAAACCGCGTGATGTAAACATGATGTTTTCTGGGGAATTGTTTCTTTCAAATGTTTTTAGAAAGATAAAGGAACAATTCCCAAAAGAACATCATATTTACATCACGTGGTTTAAAATTGTAATTTACATACAACTGGTACCGTGTCGGTAGCTCTTAGCACTCCATTTGGGTAACACTACCAAAATGGAGGAATCACGGATTTGAGTGTGTTACACGTGAAGTTCGGATCAAATCAAGCCGTGATCCGCGAATCATAAACTAAATATTGATCTACAATTTCTAGCAAAATAAATAAATAAATTTCTTGCAAAATAAATTAATCAATCAATCAATCAAAACGAGACACAGTCCTCCCACATCCTCCTTATTGTTGCTCAGTGATAGTTTGCACTGTTTGAGGCTTTAGGGACTGGACATAAAGTATAGGGGGGTGGGCTGGCAAAATCAGATAACTGGAAGACTATTTTTGTGTGATCCACCCCCATACGGTT